>KI422718.1:17665-32247 GCA_000473375.1 Anopheles culicifacies | reverse complement strand
AACTGTCATACAAAAAAAGAACCTGTATCTCCAAGGTTGCATATTATTGATTTATAATTGTTTTCTTTCATTTCAACCAACACAACACGTGCAGTGTGTCCGAATGTATAATTCATGATCATACGGTTAGTTTACGCTTTTCGTAGCGTATCGTGACGGAACCGGCTTGGCCTTTTTGTACCGGGTGGGCGCCCGATCGGAAAGACGAGAAAGGCTAATTTCTCAACACCGGCCGGACGATACTGACTGAGGGTGTGCGTGTGTTTTGTTGTGATAACGCGCGAACAACGGATCCACTCGCACGAGAACCTGTCATCGAGGTTTCCCGGTTGGTTATACACGAACCAACCACACTTGCCCACCCTGGATCGAGTATCGTGTGTTTTCATAGTGGATTTTATGTTTCATTAGCACTTCGACTTTGACTCACGCCGGTTGATGGATTTCAGTGTAATTTGTTTCCGACCGTCGTTCGTACCACGCACGTTCGGTCCCGTCCGAATGGATGAAAAAAAAAAAAATGGAAACAGAAACCAACAGTAGCTGAGCATGTCACGGGGAGGCGGTTAACCGGTCGGTTTGGCAGGTCCGATACCAGTGAGCGATCGATCACACCCCGGCATGTGAAACTCGATAAGAGTTCGATTTGGCGAGTAAAAAGTGAACGGATAGAAACAGGAATTTTCTAGCCTTCCGGGAGGGATGGCCACTAACGAGTGCGAGATGAAAAACAATGGAAAATGCAAAAGGTAAAAAAAGAATAAAATAAGGAAGAAACGATCGTGTAACGGCTGGTGTGTCCGGAAAAGGAAATTTGTTATTGATTAAGTTCATTTCTAGCCATCTCGGGATGATTTTTCACCGCACAGGCACAGTTTGGTCGGGATGTCGTGTGACCGTTACCTTTATTAGGGAGCACGTAATTGATTGGAATGGTTCCATCATCTTCTCACGCCCGTTCTCAAAACCGTTTTTGAAGAAGATATATTAATTCGCTTGGATACATTTTCAATAGAAACGAATTCGCGAAGGACACCATCTGTGACACCCTGAGAGGAACATTTTACGTTCTAGTTTGCTGGTGCCATAAATTACTGCCATCCATTTGCCGCCTTGTTATACAACGGCTCGTAAATGTAAAACACTTAACCGCGTAACATTTCCAGCATGGTGCATATGCAAAACAATGGCAAATGCACGTTAGGACCTTGCGCTTCGTGCGCTCAATAAGCACTCAATTAAAAATAATTGCGACAGCACAATGACCGCCCGAGTGGGGCGAAGGAACATCCGAAATGGGAAAAAGAAAAGCTACAAGCACACTCACCACAACAATAGATGGATGCCATTTAAATTTATTTATACATGCATATCGCTCAACGAGTGGCGAGAACGAGAGTGGACAGACAAGCCAAATGGAACAGTAGAAGTGGTCGGATGTCTTCGGAAATGGGAGCAATATCGGAAAAGTGGTGATCCCGGCGAGAGTGCATGGTTCCGAAAATTCAGGCCAAATCATTCGCTTTCTTTGTTTTCATTTTGTTTATTCGGCTGGTCTCTTGGCTGCACTCTGACAACTTTACAAGCAGCGTACCCTGAACGGTCCACTGCGTGATGTCTAGGACAGCGATGGACAGAACAGTCAACCTTCCCTTTTCCCCCAGGGAGATTTTTAACAATTCAAATTCGCGCGATGCTGCTTGTCTTTTCGGCTTCGAACTGGTAGTTGGACTGGTTCTTGTGTGCCGTACCTCACCGTACCATACTTCCCGCACGCGTTGCTACTGTCCAAAGTAGTGACAAAGTTAAAACTTGTTGAACGTGGAAAGACTCATCGAACCTGGGCAATGGCAGAAGGACGAGAAGTTCTTTGTCATGGCCAGATCACGGGATGCATCGTTACGGCAAATGGCCACTTTCGCCTTTTAGCAAGTCACAGCATAATAACATTTGCTTCTTCTCCGGACGAAACTTTTTGGCACTCGCTATGCGAATCGACAAGTTTGGGTGCGAGTGTTTTTTCTCCCCTCCCAGCCCTTTTTATGTCCGGTCGCCTGCTAGAGACCGGAGAAACGGCTGGTATCTCAACAGGTACCAAGCAAGCGGAGGCTCAAGTACAACTGTTTCAAATTAGAGTAAATTAGTTAGAGAGTTGGAAAATCAGGTAGGAGGTCCGGCATGAAGTTCTACACCAACTAAAACACTTTGGAATGATTTTTGTATGCCTTGCTTCGAAAGTAAGTAGAGGTAAAGATGTTAAAAGAAACGTTTTGGTTGTAGTTTTGTTGCAACATACAAAAAGGCCAATAATTTGTTCAAAAAGTAAAGTTATAAAGAGTAACATGGTCGAATAAATAACTCAATCACGTATTATAGATTACCGTCAACGTTTTCGTTTATCAAATCAGGGAGCCAAGTTAGAATGCAATATGCATGTTCAGCAGACCATGTTAAGCCGATAGTTTGTACCAATATCCTATCCAAAAATTTGGAATGTGGCTCGAATCCACAATCGATTATTCATTTCCGTTTTATCAGGTTCGGTAAGGTATACATAAGTGGAAAGTACAGTGTGTAGAATAAAAATATGCAAATAATCGTAATGTTTTTCTTTTTTAATTTAATTTTATTTTTTTTATTTGAAAATCAATTAAATTTAGCATAAACGATTTAAATTTAATGGGACACAGGTTTATGGTTATAAAAATAAAATAATACATTAATTTATAAAAGCTTGAATGAAGATTAAGCTTGACAGCTCGTTAAAGGCTTCAACCGAGTTATATAGTACTAAATAGCTATTTAATATGTCCCATTTGGAAATTATTTGTTGTTTCTTGTGCTCTTAATTTACTTTTTTGGTGAATTTAGAAATTTCGAATCAAAAGAACTGTTTTATTTTGACAGCTGCGCTAAAGAAGCTGTATAGTAGCTGTTTTAATGACACAACTGCGTTGAAACAGCATAGCTCCAACAACTGTCTTATTGAAACATAAATTTAAAACGATCACAACTGAACGGAAGCATAAATCGTTTAAAACAAGGAGTTTTTATTGCCTCAATTTCAATTTGCGATGAATTCAACAGTTACTAACTTTGATTGAGAATAATTTACACTTGTTGAACTAAAGGAACACGTCCGGTACCATCGTTTGCTGTAAAACATATTCTCTGTTGAATCTTTTCGGTGCAAATTGTTAAAACGGGTTAATATGGCTCGCCAAATTGCCACCCGTGTCCATTGATTGCTTTCCATCGGATTCGACGGGCAACTGGGTTAGTTGAGTACCGACCAAAAACCGCACAACGGATCTGGATCGATCGATGTTAAATGCAAATGACCGTGCAGGTCAGTTTAAGCTCAAACTCATACCGATTGCTCATAAATTCACAACCTCCCGCCGCCATCGCTCGCACACCGAAATGTACAATTTCCCCTGCCGAGGACGAAATAGCAGCGGTCATCGGCATTCAATCGATTTGGATTTCAAATTATTCCACTCTTAGCAATTCCACTAGTTGTAGGATAGGAGGAATGTGAGAAAAAGGGGCAAGGGTGATAAGCTTACCTGTGCAAACGAATTTTCCAACATTGGCAATGGAGGAGGTAAAACTAACTCCAGTGCCTTCCCCCTTCCCTTGCCATCCAACACAGACAGCAGGGCATAGGTCGTTGCAGTGATTTTCGTTGAGAAAAGTCCTTGACACCGTTTACATTGGCTTTCTCTCGCTCCTCCATTTACTCCTATCACTTACCTTAACCCCCTGCATGCTCCCTACTTGTATCGAAATTTTCAACCGGAGAAAAGCCTCGACTTTTCCACGCCAAAGAACGCTGGCCACGGGGATTACGGAGCATGTTTTACTTCGAGGTTCGATTCCGTTTCCTTCCACTTCATCGCTGCGTTGCGTGCGTGCCGTTTGCCGAGCAATGGAAAATATCGTCCGTCACCGTTGCCCGAACATAAATCTGCACATTACTTCCACCCAATTTGTCAGCAAAATTTTCCCTCCCGCAGTGCGAAGAGTTGCTTTTTTTTCTCTTCTGTGGGTCCTTTCTGAGGTCTCTCGTTCTCTTTCTTTCCTCACGGAAGGCTTATAAGCCGTATGGTTGTCACCACCGGATGGACGAATCGTTGAAGTTTGGTTGTAAAACCGTCGCGTCCCGTCCTGTAACCGGAACGTTCAATATCGTGCCGTGGGAAAAGCAAGCCTCCCTCACCTCCGATGTACGAACAAAGGTACGAAAAAAGGCCGATGACTAAAGTGAACTCGTAAAAGTTGAGGTCGGGTTCCAGTACTGCCTAAATATTCATCCATCCCAAGCACCCGAAGTTATTGCGAGAAGGGTAAAAACAGGACCGCTGCTGTACATTCGAATTTGGAAAGTGCGTTCGCGATTTATTGGACCCGCACATAAACCGATGTTGCATTTTTGTTGGGCGACCTCCAGCACAATCGGTACGGGCAGCTGGTGTGCTCGGGTAATAAAATCCATGATTTCTGTAATTTATATGCCTTGCGGTGGGATCTCCAACAATGTGGAGAGTTGGGCGCCGATTGGAAACTGGGGCTGGTCGATCGATTAGAGGCAGTGAGGTATAAATCAGCTTACATTAGAGACGTTCGGCCCTTTGTACGTATTCTCATGTAAATGTAACTGTTGATAAAATATTTATAGACACAGGGTGCTTTTGGCAAAGTGGTAAAGAAGGGGAAGAGTGGGAATGGGAAAGGGAGTGGAGAGAGTACTTACATCCGATACGATTTTCGGAACCGTACCTAGGTACGAACATAACGCAGTCGTTTAGTGTGGCATGATACAATACCGCACATGCCTTCCATAATGATTAGTAATGATTATACCGAGTCCTCTGAACACTGTAAGAACACTGAAGAGAACATAAGCTACATTTAATATTTTTCATTCATTATTTATTATTAAATAACTACAGGTATACCAAATTTAATGTAGTGAACTAGTTTCCCGTCTATTACATAGTTAATTTTTTTTTTTTGATAATTTATTGTTCCACTTTATTAGCTTCTCTTTTGATTTCATTCGAACTATTAAATTGTTTATAAATTCTTATGATTCATTATTATTTTTGTTTGTTAGATATTTTCCTTTTATCATTATTTCCACATATGTTTTCCAGCTTTTTCTAATATTTTTAAAGTACAGAGCTCAAATTCTTAAGTGCTAAGTTGTAAACACTTTTATGTTTGCTTTTCTTACCTACATTTATCGAATCTTATATTTCATCATATCACTTTTTTTAATTCTTATTTTTCAGCGAAGTTTATTATGTTTTAAATACGAAGTTTAAGTCTTTTTTATTTGTATTGATATGGTTTTATGTTTTAATTATAAATTGTTTGATTTTAATTTCAAAAAGAATTTTAATCTGAATGTTTTTAGAATATTAGAATATATTTAATATTACAATACCAAATTTTTGTAATTTCAACGCCGGGCTTTCAAATTAAAGATTGTTAAAATCGTTTAGAAATTAAAAATTCAATGCCCAAAACACAATTGCAAAAACAATCTTAAATTTTGTTCCACACTGTCCCATCGTGCACCTTAGCAGATGTGTAAGTTTGGAAAACACTTGAGCTTCTTTTCGGTTTCCGTCCCAAGCACTGGCACAGACATACATACCCATGGCAGCACCGTTTCATATCGGCTCATTATCGTCTTAAGAGATTAGGTTACGAACCCCATCCTCCCTCCCATAGCTACCATATTCAGAATCCGAGCATGGATTTAGTAGTTAGTTAGGATGTTTTCCTTATCGTTCAGCGTTGACCTTTACAGATAGAAGCTAACATGAGTCTGGCAGGGAGCGTTAAACATCATCTTCCGTGCGCAAGCAAAGCAGCATCGTTTGGGGTTCCCATTTAAATGTGAAGTGTGTTTTTGTTTTTCCACGCGGTTGCGGTACACACTTATCCCGGGTGGATGCTTGCTAATGAGACAGTTACCGAAGGGAACACCCGGTACCGTGGCTGCTCAAGTGAAAGCTATAAATCATGGAGCGTTTTTACCGCCATCCGTTTTATCCGGAGAGAAGAGAAGAGAAGAGAAGAGAACACCTCAGCGGGGAAAATGATGGAAAACTTAAAGAAGCAGAGGTACATCTAAACGTCTATCCTACCTCGATTAGCACCTCCCATTGCCCTGTGTCTGTGGGTATGGGTATGTGTGTGGATATGGAGAGAGAAAATAAACATAAATAATTGCTTCTTAAAACATCATGTTTTATTTATTTTCTGCTGCACATCGACAGTCCTGCAATATGCACACGGCAAAGGGCGGAAGGAAGCGATGAGAAGATGGTGAGATTAATGCGACAACAAAGTGAGTGTATCGTTAGTACGAGCTGTAGCAGTGGTGAGAAAACGTTACTGAATGGAAATGAAACCGATTCTAGTGTGGAATGGGCAATAACAGGAACAGTGCGAATCGAAGTGATCTAGCCTATACAAATCGATCTCGTGGTTGTTGTGGATTGTCGATACTCGAGAGGGGGGGGAGTAAAGAAACCCCAGAAACGAAACTTTGTTCCACCGCCATTAGTAGCACGGGTCGGAACGGTAGGCGGTCGATTGGATGAAATTGAATTTAACCATTAATTCAACCGAAATAACAACCTTCGTCTGCTTTACCAGCTAGCATGATGTCAGGACCCGTGTTTCGTGCTAGTACACGAGCGGAAAACGTTTCACCCTTCGTGAGATCCCACACTCACGAGGTGAGATCCTCTCTGTTTTCCTTTCAAAGAGGAAATGAAGTGAGCGAGTGAGCACTCCAAAAGAAGTTCATTTTAAGCTTTCTGCAGAGCTGTTGACATTTTTCAGTTTTCCACGGCGAGTTCTACACGAAATACGGCAACAAAATGTAAAATGTTGGTTCAATCTTTATTTATCATCTTTCTGTAATCATCCGCCATGTGCCGTGAGGCTATGAGAGGCGATCAATCTAAAGAGCACCGTTCGTTTCTTTTTGTTTCATTTTACTGAGGGTCAACGATAAATGACCCTGCCAGGGCAGTCGCTTTTGTAGAAGTAGGCCTTATGGGCTGATTGTTTATCGCAAGACATTCTTAATCAGTTTTGCTCCGAAAAGCTCATCTAGAATTAAGCATCAGTGATTTAGCATTTGCCTGAAATCTGACTGACTTTGGATTGGAAGATGGTGAAAATTTACGTGGAAAACACTGAGTTAGAAAAGGACTACATAATTATGTACTGTTTTCCTTCTCTTTCAAGGAATAAATCTATCAAGACTGAAGCTCTTTCTGAAGCCAGTTCTTTTACAGCGGATGGTAGCTGATGTATCAAATAATTTAATTTTCCAAAAAGAATTTTGCTGAGAAATATTGGATAATTAGAGATATTTTAGTTAGGCTTCGGTGCTCGGTGGGAAAAGTTAAACGACTTAATGCGTTTGAGTAAGCAAAGTTTGACACAACAACATCTCATTAAGCACCGCGAGTATGATTGCTAATCTACTCCATTCAGGAAAGAATTAAAGTAGAGTTAATCGAGAGGAGAAGCAATTCGAATAAATAAGTGAAATGTACTGGAATAATCATAGGATAATTTATTGCTCGCAATCGACTGGAGAAACTTGTATTACTACTTACGCACCTAATTCAGGTTCTCTTACAACCCCAAAGCTGCCTATTTTTTCCACCACCAACAACATTAAATGCCGATGAGCTGTAATGAAACTTTAGCAAAGCGATATCTTCCACAACAGTATAAGCAGTAAAGGTTGACATCGTTAACATTAGATGTTGCCGCTCGTTTAAACCACACGTTTTTTACAACGTCTTCACCCGTTTATTGTCGCACGGCACGCAGATTTTAAGTTAGTACCAGGTGCTTACCGGCTTCCGGAAATGGCACATGATTTTAGTATGATGAGAGTGTGCCAATGGGACGCACGCATGCATCGGCCATCAACGGCACGATGATGATAAGCTTGTCTAATTTATATAGCTAATTTTGTAGCGTAAAATCTGTTTCGTGAGCGTGATCGTGTACATATGTGCAGACGGGTGTGTTATTTATGGTTGTGTTGTGAAGGAGGAGCATGTTCGGGGTGCGTGTATGACAGTTTTGTCGCACGGGATGTTACGAGATCGAGATCGTTAAAAGAGTAAACAAAAGACTCTTTAAGCAACCTACCCCCATCAAGCTCGTAATGTGCCTTGAGAAGGGTTCTGACGGTCTGGTAGCTTAAGGAAAGTAGGCATAAGTTTTCTTTGCTAAATTCAATATGCAGAGGCGTTTCTAAGGTCATCTCTTTTGTACACAATGAATGCCTTTCTTTCTTTGAACGCTAGTGCCCGGCAGTGGCACTTGCACCTTATTTATCATCCATTAAGTAGTACAAAGGTAAAGTGTTTCGGGCACGAGAAGTCGTTCCGGCTCTTATTAAGCACATTCAACGGTAAGCGTTTATTCTTCTCAAAGTTATGCTAACATTGGACCAAATTTTCAGTACACAGTAATCGCAGAATCGCACCTTTCTTTTAGTAAGTAGTTTTTGAAGATTTCCGTTTCCCCATTTTCTTTCTGGGTGAATTGTATCGTTCCATTTATAAACTGTAGGGCGTTCGGTAAAGTGTTCCGATTGCAATCCATACTACTTTCAATACAGCGTCATCCACCTCGTCTCATTCTGGGGGTTCTTTCCAACCTCCATAGGCAGGCAGGTTGAATGAAAATTCAGAATTCCCATTTCACTTACCGTGGTTTAAAATTTTCACCTGGGCACGAAACCATTCCGCTATGAGACGTGATCCGCTTTTCCCCATCTATTTCTTCCAACCCATGCTCCACCTACGGGTTGGTCACAAGGCTGCAAAAGTTCTTTAACGATGGAAAGCAACGAAAAGGTTCACGCTACGATCGTCCCCAAGCGTCAATCGAGAATATAGTGCCTTTTGTAGTTGATTTAGACGCCACAGCGGGTTGTGTCCTTGGCAGCTAGCAGCTGGGACGTGGACAAACCTTCATCCTCACGAACGTCTCGACAGGAAATAAAATAAAATTTTTATTGCTCTCCACAATCCCAACCCCGTTCCGAGAGCCCCGTGGGATCGTTTCGTGACGCCGTTCAAATTTCATTGATATGCTATTTTAAGGTGAGAAGCGTTACCCTTTTTTCCCGTGCTTGGCAAAGTGGGAAAGTTTCAACGGTGTGGGAAAGAAAATTATAATGAATCCCTTTTTTCCGTTGGATGGAAAAGGACAAAGCATTTGGGAAAAGTTTACTTTGAAGTAGTGGATGGAATATATTGTGTTGTGTGGTTCACTGGATGGAGGAAGGTGTTTAGAGTACTATTAAAAGCATCTATTTTCTAGCAAGACCCTCCAATAAAATCAATCCGTTAAGGACATAGTGTGGAGTGAGATTTATTGGAGATTTAAACAAATATCTTAGAAGAGAATTCTCCTTGATCGGATTCTTTCCCATTTATTGGGTAGTTTAACAAATGTCCGTAGGTTTCCAGAGATTTCCAGTTAAGACTTCGATTTTGTTCCCGGATTTTATTAATGTGTATTTTAAATTAACTCTATTACACCGTCCGGTGTCTTTCTTATCACGTTTAATGTCACGTCCATCGTAAACATTTGAGAGTAGAATTGAATGACAATATACATGGACTTTTCAACAAATTGAACAATTTCTGACTAATATCTTCAATATTACGTATAATATGAGATGGGTTAGAATTCAAACAACGTAGCGTTGAATAGAATTTTTCTTGGGCTTTGAATTGTTGTGGGCCGAATTTTGGTACTTTCCATTTGTTTCTTCATATTTTTACAAAAAGTATTTCTGAACTGAATTTCCCGGTGAACTCGAAAAAGCTGGATGCAAAATTGTCCTGGTTCAATATACTTCAGCTTTGATGACCATCAAACCCAATCCAAACATTCGTTAAAAAAGCAATACCTCACAAAATAATCGAACGAATACACAAACGTCAAGATTTTCATTTCCAATTTACACATCACTCGCTTTCCGCTACAAAATTGAATCGACGATGGATAACGATGGTACATATTTCGGCTTTTCCCACAAATCACCTCTTTTTTGTTGTTGTTCGCGATCCGCATTTAACGTGTAACAGAAAAATTCATCCCGCTAGCATAAATTTCCAATCCTTTCGGACAAATCTAAACGTATCCGGGGAAACGTCAATTTAAACAAATACCAAAAACCCGGTATCACGATGGCCACAAGCGGACCGTGCTGGGGTTGGGAAATTGCATTGCAAATGTTTTTGTTGAGCAAACAGAACCATTCAATTGGACCACATCGTGGCTTTCAGAGTGTTTTCCCACTCCCTTCGGGTTGGCGATTTGTTTGTAACGACTGTTTCTGTTCGATTGGCTACTCGGCAAAGACAAAGGTATAAAGTTAGGCGCCCGAGTTTTTGAAATGCGCTTTGAAGCTTGTCACAGCGTACAATTTTCCCGGTCTAAAATGGTGCTGATTGGCTTTCGCATGGGTCGGTGATATCTGGAACTGATGGATGATTAGTGCCCGTTGCCTGCAGGAAGGTTTCCGATAATTTCCATACGCCACAAGTGAAACGACTCGATTGGATACCGAACGTAACACATTGGCAGTTGCAGTGTAAATAAACGGCGTATTATGTTACGTACGGCAAGAGCCTTCTTTGCATTGACCACGTAACCCACGGATGTTGGCGGTTGTATGTAATGCAGAAAGTGGGCTTAACAAGTTTCATTCATTAACGGTGATGGGCTCGAGTGGCTGGTATCGTTTGTGGGCCCGATTTGAAATCGGAACCGATTGGCCTGTTCAGAAGGTCCTCGTGCTAATGGGAAGATAAACAACGATGCAGACCCCGAACGCTGTAATTGATCTGTGAAACGTGCATTCGTGGAACGAATATGATCAAAGCCCAACGAGCAGTTGAAATATTGAGACTTTGGGGAAAATTAAATACAAACAGCCAACCCAAACTGAATGATGAATTAAAATTCAATATTCTGAAAAATGTTTCGCATTGAAAGGGAAACATCTTTACTCATAATCTAGCGCTGAGCTTTCAACGCTCATCTACATCATAATCATGAAGAAAGATTTATTGAGTAGCATACTGCAAAACATTATTAATGTTCTTCCAGCATCATCCCAGTATGCTCACAATCACTGATCATAAAGCTAGTTCCGAGGCAAATACTCTATGTCCGTGCAGTATTCCCAACCTCAACCACCACCTCGCAAACCACTGGACATCCGAATATGATGCACTGGCGAAATTCCGCACGTCCGATCGTCAAAAACACAAATTTTCAAACTCGAGCCAACTGACCACACTCCGTATGTGTGTGTGTGGGATGGTAGCCATTGTGAATCACAGCCTCCATGTGCGATGATTTACGGTCGAGTTTGTGATGGCTTGTTTTTTTTCTGTCTCTCTCTACTTCCTGGTGTCCGGGAGTGGACTGTGACTATGACCGCTTCCGGCGATGATTTCGTTGGTGTAGATTGAAAAATGGCCACTGAGCTATCAGGATTATCCGGTGCAGTATTTTCAAAGGGCTGGGACGTACGTGTGATAGAAGCTTGCGTTTGAATGTTTGTCTGCGGGTGCAACATTTGCATAGGGAGCTTTTTCCCGGAAGCGGAAATAATAAGCATAAGTTGAAGGAACGCGGGAAAGGAAATGCTGCCACGGATATGAACGGATTGCAAGGAACGGTGATTTAAATAATATTTTGATTTATTCGTTCACTTTAAAAGCGAAGTTTAAGTATCAAACGAATTATGGTACTAGAGTACTCGTGGAATAATTTTATTCCTCAAACACTTTGAAAATTAATTTATTTCTTCAGAAAAATGAATGTAATTTTAAAATCTGTATTTATTACTTTGCTCCAATTCCACATTGCGCCATCCATCCGCCCAAACGGTCATGCATTAAAAGTAAAATGTTGCAGTAATTAAGGGCAAGGCAAGTTTTATGCGTTCATCCGCTCTCCCCCCGTGATTCACGATTGACGCCGTTTGTTGTTAATGATGATGATGATGATGAGTGCTGGCGAAATATGAGCATAAAAAGCAGGTTGCAATTTTTCGATGCCACAAAAGGCCGGGATTTATTGCACGCGCAATACTACACAGCAAATTCGCACTGGGGAAAAGCAAAGTCAAGTCATAATCCACACTACGATGGTGTTGAAAATTCGGTTGATCCATTCTTTTCCTCTCTCTCTCTCTCTCTCTCTCTCTCTCTCTCTCTCACTATGGTTTATTTTTCCTGATCGTTAAAACACTTTGTAAGCGCACTCACTACCAGAGTTAACGGCCACCGTAGGCCTGCTCATCACAATTTACTTTATGACTTATTTGACCCACCGTACTTACTGGGGAGATTTTTTGTCCCACCCCCTGATTAACTGATAACGAGCCCGCTGGGAAAATGAGGTTGATTTACGGGTAACGATGTGCGAAACTGGAATGCTTGCCGGGTGTAGAGAATGAGATCTCTTTTTTTTTTGCTTAGCTCGTCTTCCTTTCTTCCGTTTGCTGGTAATCGAAAATGTGTCCATCTTTGCACTGTGCAAGTGATTTCAAGTAGAAATTCAATGTGTCCTTCAATGGCAATGTCCAAAAGTGACAGTGAAATGAATGAAGCGTCCGATTATGCTGCGGGTACGGTGTCCTTACAAAATGGCAACTTTTTGAAGGGCCATCCATCCAAACCGGATGGATCCGAGACTAGAAAGGTACCAAAGAAAAGAGAGAGCAAGCGAGAGAAACTCCTTTGTTCATTTTTCGTAGTAATTTTCTCTAAGTACCACCGGTCCATTTTGTGACAATTTGGATCACTTTTTCAGAAGTAAGGATTTGGTCCATTTTATTGTTGTGCGTGGGATAATAGAAACGTCAGCTTTGGTACAAATTACCGGTGTATTGACTGTAAATGGAAGATTCGTTAGAAAATTCCATTGCCCGGGAAAACAGATACAAATAGGTGTCAATGAATAAGTGGAATTGTGGATTAGGATTCGTTGCAATTTCTATTTTTGTGTGTTCGGCGTACCGTGTTAATGAACCCAAGAGTCAATCGCCCGTACATAAGTCATCCCCAGAAGGATCACTATCACTTGAAGTTGCGGAGCTTATCAAGGTCGTTTGCTATACCAGCTTTGGGTCTCATTAAAATAATTGTCTCCAATCCAATCAAAACTACAAGAAGATCACCATTACGTACCCAGCATTAATTTAAACAATCATCCGAATCGATCCCCAAAAAAGGAAACACACAATTAACTCTCCAGCAAGGAAAATAAAGCATACGGGCGAAGCACTATAATCAGGCCTTTTTTATAGCAGCCTCCTCTAGTGGTGCACTTGGGAACCATCAAATCTAAACCCAAGGCTTTTCGCCCCCCCAAAAGAAAAAAAAAGGATCAAAATCTCGACGCATTATTTCTTGCAGGCAGTAAACCCTGAGGTTCGCTGTTTTGTTTTTATTTAATAAAAAAAAGGACAGTTTTATATTACACCGCTGCACTCGCCAGTCTGGTTTGACCGGAATGATCAACTTGATCGAAAAATTTATGAGCACCTCACCGGATCCCGTCCGGTCCGTTGCTTGGTATTACGCACCACAGAGCAAAGTGCGCCATTAAATCGAAATGCGTTACGGTGCTCATTAAATCATCCGGGATAATTATTGTTGAAAATAAAATTTTCAATTACTTTCTACATAAATATTTGATGTAAGGGTACTGCGGATGGCTGGCTGTGCTCCCGTTAATAGCATTATGCATTCACCCGGAGGGCACAGTTTCGTACATTGCAGGACAGTTTTACAGTACTCGCATCGGCTCGATGGTCGATGGATGTGTGCCGAGATTGATAAATGGATGGATCCGATCCGATGGAACGACACGATGTGGATCAGGTTTCGCTAGTTAGACGATACGGTTGGACAGTAAATGTATGCAGCCCGTTAAGTAGCGCGAGTACCACCCTTTTATCCCTGGAAGTGACACCATCTTGATATTGGTGGTGGGCAGTTTTCCGCATCGATTTGTGACGTCCGGCACTGTGTGAAGGAAAGCGGCTATCGCTATCCTTTCGAACCTCTACTCACTCCAAGCCATCAACCGCCAAAGGAAGGTGGCGTATAGTGTGGGCTTCCTGTACCTTCCTCGATAGTTGATTAAAGTTGATCTATTTTGATTAAATCTTAATTCAATCAGTCCCCCGCATCGGGGTGTGCAGTGCACTACACATTGTATGGGGTGCAGATCGGTTTAAGACAAAGGTAAGTGTACCGAAACCCTCCCCGAAGCAGGAACTATTGCTAGATCATAAATTTGTCATGTACTTATCTGATGCAGTTAAAGGAAAAATAAATTTACTTTCATGGCATTTGCAGTGTGTGAAGGGAAAGCTTTTTATTATAGAAAAGCTATAAAACAGCTTTGACTTTTAATGGCCTGGAATAACGAGTACCGGCGAATGATTACGGTGACGCACAAAACATTTAACTGGTTTTAAGGAAAAATAG
>KI422718.1:0-16728 GCA_000473375.1 Anopheles culicifacies | reverse complement strand
AGTAACTTTTAGTGTTGATTGCTTTTTCTACAGTTTTTACCACTTTACTCTACGTTTAATGAGTTTTATTTTGTAGATTTATTGCTAATTGTTAATGTTGCTTATAAATTTATGTTTTTATTATTTATCTTTTATTGTTTGTGCTATTTTGGCAATTTTTATAGAACCTTACTTTGCTCTTCTTTTATCGTGTTCTGGGCCTTAGTTATTATTATTCTTACATCCTTTTTCATTTTATAATTTAATTTCTAAAGAAACATTATACTCTGTTTGAAACATCTAAATACATTGCAGCAGTAACAGTTAGTGATCATCACCATTAACAACACACCCTTGATGCCTACGTATGTTGTGCCTTTCTTTAATTTCCATTCCACCGGAACAGACACATGAGGTGGGAATTATTGGCCACGACGTGAACCATCCGCCAAGGAAGGCTTATTATTAGGAAATTAAATAATTGCATACTGGCGCAGTGGGTACGTACGCACGGCGAAACAAGCAAGAAACAGAGCCATCAACCACACCTTGAGCCAATCATACTGAAAGGCATCACAGTGCTGGTGATTATGCGGCAAAGCCGAACGATCGAACGTTGATGGTGGGTTGAGAAGATGATGATGAACCATGTGTGTGTGTATCAGGGTGGGGGGTTACTTTGTTATCGTAAATGCATACATCCAGCCGGGCGAAGAAGGAAATTACAATATGCAAATTAGGGAAGGCGTTTCTGTAGCTTCATTATCTAGGCCAGGTTTGCACTTTTGCAGCAAAGGTTTGCACACTGATGATAGTTTAGTTTTTCACCTTCCAGGGAAACGCTGGAGTTCCTAAAGTCAGACGGGAAAAGAAGGTGTCTCATTGCTATTCCGGTCCACTTCGCTTTCCATCCTTCCAGTCGATGCATTGTTGCATGATCGTGTTCGCTATCTCGCCATTGGAACTGTCATGTTGCATTATTTAATAGAAAATTGCCGTATACCCCCGCCACTCGAGCCTCCTTTATTAACGGGAGATTGATGCGCTTCGATAGACATCAATCAATGGGCTGATCGATCGTGGATGGCATCTTGCACGCATGAGGACCCACCGTCTCCGCCTCAGTGACACAGGTTTGACAATACCGGCTCGGGACGCTTTTCTAGCCGGTAGAAAATCCGGATTCGACGCCCTCCGGGTGGAGCTCAGGTGGGCCCGTACACTTTATGTCTCCGTTTTTTTTAACCACAACCCATAAAACGGTTGTCAATAAAGCGAAGTCCGTTAACAGACCGTGGCAGTAGGGTTGGTTGTTTTTCCTCTTTGCAATGCTTGGTTTTTTTGCGACTGCTTGGCAAGCTGCGGAAGAAAAGCTGGAAGCTGCATTGGAACCAGAATTTCCTATAGCTACGAACTGGGGTATGGTTGTGGAACAGTCACCGCGACATGCACATGTCGCCAGGGAAACATAATATTTTGTACTGTGGCAGCTGCATGATGACAAGTATTTGAGCGTTACAACTGGCAATGCGCTTATGTTTTGCGATGGATGCGAGCGGTGAGGTGGATGATTATGTTGTCTATTTATCAAACGACTTCATTGTTGATTTTTGTCAGCAAATGAACATCGCTCAGTTACTTCGACACAAGTTTCTTGCTCTTGAAAGAGACAATCGCATTAAAAATTATCTTTCTCCCTGTGGAAATATTTTTGAAAAGGAAATAGATTGTTCCTCTAAAATAGATGTTTTATCCGAAAACTTGAACATTTTGTTGCGGACATTCTTTAACTTTAAATTTTGAAAATGAAATGAAATGTGTTTCAAATGTAAACATTCAGAATGTGCAGAGTAACTTTCATGAAAGACTCGCTACATAGTTTATTTGCAAATTTACCCTCACTCTTGCAAAGTAAACCCAAACTTTGCTTCTTCGGGAGTGTGTTTTTATTCGATTGAACAAAAATACAAAAACATTCCAAGAAAAAAAAAACGAGAAAGCTTTCAAACAATTCGCGCAAAATTTAAAAACAACACAACTTTTGCCTCCCTCCAATTCGGCAAACGGGATTTGACACAGAAAAGAATCGACACAAAGCTCCACTCAAACCGGGCCGCCGAGATGCCGAATGTTTTCGTACAGGCAGTAGGGAAAAGCTGATGATTTGTCTTGTTGCCGTCGGTTGACTTACTGCTCTGCTCAGCAACTCAATGAAATTCCCTCAAAGTTGCGAACGGATGAGCCTAAAGGGATTCCAAGCCAAGGGCAAATACCGTCAGCCTATAGCAAGAATAAAGGAAAAAAAGCCCTCGCCCAGATGCAGACGATGAAGAATGCGTGGCATTCTTGACGATGACTCGTGGCGTAAGGATTGTCGAACAGTTCGCAACGGCTTAGAGAGAGTAAAAGCATCTTAAGTTTTAATGATTCGTGTTCTCGTTGCTGGTACCGTTTTGGGTTCTGTGCTCTTAAAATGGCACACATTTTCACGTGCACAATCGCACGGTTCGTTAAGATTTGCAGAAGGCAAAGAAAAAAAAACAAGAATATGTGTGTCTTTTCATGGAAACAGGAGTTTAGAAGATTATTTGACATACACACGAGGGCGGGGAAGGTACAGGAATGTGAAGTAATTTAATTAATTGTCCTTTTTTCCCTTCTCGAAAGGGAAAACATATCAAAGATTTAACTTTCGGCTAAGTAACTTTGCTCCTAAGTAAACGCAAAGTAGCTTCTCAAGAAAGATAATGGAACTCTTTAAAATGTCCTCCTGTTTTCGTGGATTTTCTTTTTTTGGTACTTGATGCAAAATACCTTCTCTCACTGTGGCGTGGTGCCCCATTCGTACACCCCGTGCATCAACAACATAAATCAAATCTGTTCTTCGATTTGTTCCATCAATATTCATGTTCCCTTTTTACCGTCGCGTTTTGCTCCATCGCCAAACGTGGGTACTGCACATTGGTGCAATCAGCTTTTGGCATTAAATTTCACTGTCAACTTCATCTTCTAGCCATCGGGTGAGCGAGCAGGTTCACGGGTTCACAAGGAATAGAAATCGTTCAAAACGAGCACTTCTAGCAAGCGTCCTATTTTTCTCCCTCAGTTTGCACAAGCATTATCGAATGGTGAAGAAATTTACATTTCATATCAAAAGAAAAAAAGGATGGATAGACGGGCAGAAAAAACACAGCTCTGCTTGGCAGCTCGTCTGCACGATTTGGTCTACACGTTTCGATAAAATCCAATTTCAAAACCATTCGCTGCCAGCTAACCATCGTACTGGGTGGTGTTTTTTTGTCAGATGCGAATCGAATTTTATTTTTGAAGTAATGCATCACGATGCATTCAGACGCTGAGTGCAGTGCGAACATTGGGTCACAATGGTACATCAAATGTTAAGGAAAAATGCACTTCAACTGTAATCATGGATTCATTGTTTGTATGACTTGTGTGTGTGTGTGTCAAGCGTCAAAGGCGAAAAAAGGCAAAGATTCAGATTTGTTTTCTGCCAACGAAATATCTGTGCAAAAGTGCCAATAAAGCTTAAGGCGAGCAACGAACGGAATTTATTTTACGTGGAATAGAACACAACTCGTGGTAAAAAAAATATGAGTGTTATAAATAAATTATGATTTATCAACTTTTGATTCGGTTGAACAGTGGAAAGAGAGAGAGAGAGAGAGAGAGTGCAATGTAAAATTTCTTTCTAAAACTTTCTAAAATCTTCTTATGAGCTTTTCTAAAACATTTTTAAAATCTTCTTATGAGTGAATAAAACGAATAGAATCAGAGCGCAAATAGCAAACCAAGAAATCAATCTTTCGAAGTTTCTAAGTCAGAAATTGGAACTCGTAAAGGAAGATCAAACCAAATCAATTGGCGTTCTTGGAAAAGAAATGAACCTCAGGTGGAATTGTATGTCTCCCCCAAATAGCGGAATCAAATTCAGGTTCGATTGTTAAAGAGGAATATCAAAGAACGAGTGTTTGAACAACAATAAAATAGCACTCTGAAGCTTTGTAAGACAAACGCGGTACTCGAAAAAGCTTATTAGCTTACACAATAAGATATCTAAGTCCTTGAGAGATGACAATGGTTTTTGACTCATTGGGTCTACGATTAAAAAAAAAAACATTTATTTGAATAAACTTTTATACATTTTTTGATGAATAAAATAAGTTTTTGTGACATTATAAAATTAGTTTCATGATTGTTGATGTCCAATACTGAAAAGCAATTCAGTTGCCCAACTTGTTACTTTGACATTCGAACCACATACATTTCGCTCGTCATTTATTTGCCGTCCGATTGGTGATGGTAATTAGGTCAATTAGCTCAAACGATCGACTCTTGAAGGAAGTACCATCCCACAGCACTAAGCATTTAGCACAAGGAAATGTAATTACCACCCGAATAATGTACCAGCAGAAGGACACACTCAACAACCTGACTTTGAACTTTCTCTTCCCCAAATTCAAACCAACACGGATGTGGAGCATGCTTCCGGTTGAAGTAATTTTGCGGAATAACGTTTCATTGATGACAGTATTCCGATTCCTCATGGTCGCAGAAAGTCCAGCTATTTATACTCGCTTTTCCGGGAAAATAGCAGGGAGAATGTAAGACAAGCGAGAAGAGGAATGTGTAATTACAAAGTTTAAAGAAGAACGTTACCGAAGGCAACCTTTGGCCTCGTTTAAAAGGACATTCTAGTTCACCAACACTTCTGCTCGTCTGGAGGTAAATGAGAAGCAGATTAGATAGCATCCCGGGAAAGCGTCATGCTATGTGGGGGACAACTTACTTTGTGTTACTTTTCTGATAGTCGTGCCAGTAAACATGCGGTAAGTGATTGTGGCGGGGAAAAGTTTTTCGCTTCCAGCATTAGAAAACGTATCACCATCAATTCGAATGCCATCAGAGTGGAACATAGTTACGTTTTTCCCCGTCAAAGCATCATCGTTCGAAGATTAAAATGCAGATTGGCAAACTTAAGTTGGTGGTGAAAACATATTTTCATTTTCTTTCGAAAATTTCCCCTCAGCATTGAAGAACCGCTTGAACTCGTTATAAGAAAGGGTATTAAATAAAAAGTAAAATAACCAAAGTTCAAGATGGCTGATTAAAAGATTTTCCCCATTTCCATGGGATAAAAGGAAGGAAAACGTTATAATAAAGTTATTTGTGGGAACTTCATCGAGCGCACGGATTGATTAATGTTTTTCCCATTGCGCTGGTCCCATTTTTCGCTTCAGAAATTTCGGTGGAAGAATTTTATTATTTTACACTTAAAACCGAGCTTGAAGCGCAGCCAGAAAAGGCCAATGTGGGACCATTCAATCAGCGAGAAAAGGGTTCGGAAATTGATTTAATTTAAATTTTCAAATCAAAACACCAGGCTCCGGTAAAATGATGGAAGGATGCGGAAAAAAGAAACAATTCCAAAATGAGGATTTAGGCATAAAATAAATGTTGAGGTTGAAGCAATAATAAAGACAACCCAATAAAAGGGGGTTAGAGAAAAAAAAAAAAAACCCCACTTCCATCTTTCCGTTTTGGTAATTTGGGAAAACCATGGCCACCTTGATGGGAGATCTGCAGCTGTATTTTTATTTCATTTTACGACAACCGGTGTACACCCCAAAAAAAGGAGAATCCACATCCGCAGAACGTTTCCCCGCATTACGGAAGCTTTAAAGTTAATTGTCCGGTGATTGTGATAAAAATGGTGGAAGGAAAAAAAACACCAACGGATCGTCAACCTCCGTAACTACGATGCGAAAAAATCGAATCAAATCTGTTCACAACACTGCAAAATTCATGTTGTAAAAGGGATACAGCGTGGACAATAATAAGAAGGCCATGAGAAAAGCTGTTCCACAACAAAATGCGACCAAAGCACAATGCCGGTACTTGCGGTGATGATCATAATCGGTGAAATAAAGCTATTAGAATGGATTTTCTTTGTTTGCAATCGCCCATCAATATGTACATCTTTTTTTCTGTAAGCTTAGAGTTGTGAAACACTCCTGTAAGTCGATTATAACTCTGTAAGCCGATTTATTGTTTTGAGTTTAACGGTCATTCGGAAGGCATTTCGAAATGGACAGCATGGGAGTGAAAAATAGGTGAACAAATAATAATTCAATTGAACATTATAATTGTTTTGTGATTGTTTTCTCCTTGCAACAATCCCATTTCCCAGGAAAGGGAGTTTTGTGGAGAGACTACAGGACTCTAAACCATTAGATTGATAGAATGTATCATTCACCTTTTTCCACATTTTCTTGGGGACAGGAAGAGATGGGATTAACCTCAATCATTTCACATTTCCCATCCCAAAAGAAAAGCACCTGTTTATATTCGACGTATCGAATCGTATCGGGAGTTTGGGTCTTCTATTCGCAAGCTCAAGCAACAATTTTCACCAACCATTCTGACAGTGGTCTGTCAATATTGCATTTCCATTCCCTTTGCGTGACCATTCAAACCATCACAATAAAAGGAAGGAAAAAAAATCGAACCTTTTTCGTTTCTCGGCGAAAACCCATCAAAACGATTATTGCTTTCCACCTTCTCTCTTCCTTTCCGTTTTCTACGACCTTTTTCTTCTTCCGGTGTGCGGATTTCATCTTTTTGGTGTCGGTTTTGAGAAAGGATGCTCTAGCTATATCTTATCCCTTTTTCTTAAAAGCCACAATCACATCCAGTGTCATTTTACAGCGAACCATCTACGAGGAAAAGCTGAAATCATGCCCGAACGTTTGTGCTTTGTCCGGGGTGAGATATTGACATTGAAAACTCCTAACCGTCCACTTGACCATTCTGGGCGATTCCAAATGAAGGTGGGAAGGTGGACGTTAGAAAATTCCCAATGAAAAGACCAATAGGTGAAAGTGTATCCGCTTGCCTTCACATACACACATAATATACTTTAAATTTGTTCACTCCTCCAACCCCAAGTTGGACCGAAACGTGACGGTCTATTGAGCGTCGAAGCTACTGTCTGAGTGGTGCCGGCTATCAATTGACTCGAGTACTTCTCTTCTTTATGCTACCGTTAGTGAGTACCTCCTTCCATCCTACCGGAAGCTTACGAGTTGATTGCATCCCATTTCCCATGTGGCACACTATTGAGGACACACCCGCTAAAGTGTCTAATGCTTCCAGGCTTCGGCAAGTTGCGATTTGCTTCTTCTGCTCGGGCGCTCATTTTCCGATGTCACGGTTTATGAAAATAGTTCCACCAGCTGTCCTGGAGGGTGAGGGGGTACAATTTCGCTGACCGAGAGAAAAGCGATCGATTTCTTCTAGCTTGACCTCACCTCATAGAAATTGTCGAGTAGTAAGAGCGGGACAAGCGAAAGAAGGACAGACATTTTAGAAAAGTTGCAAGAAGGAATGCTTCCATTGTTGGCAAGCGATTCAGAAGAGAAGCGTTGCGCTCGTTAAAATACTTTAACAATGTGGGATAGAGCATCCATGAATCTAATTTATGCTCCAATTGTTCCATCTGGAGATCTGGAGTCACAAAAGATTGGGTCATAAGCTAAAGATGTTACCGTAACGAGTTATAATGGAATTAAACGAGCTTTAATTTGTGCCATAACTCGTTCGAAAAGCTTTGAACCTTCTTGGGGAAGATCCTCATCATTCGAAGCATGATTGAAAATAGTTTACGGATTATGTTGTTACACAAAAAAACGATAAACATCAAACGTTGATCGTTTGAAGGATTTTCAAAAACGCTCGGAATGCTCTCTTAACCATTTTAGTCTTAGCCTTATTGTTTTATTTTACAACACCCGACAAAACCCCCGATGGGAACAAACAATCCACAATCGACTTTCCGCAAGATAATCAAGCTGCGGCAAACGACGAACAGCAAAAAGGGAACAGCACAAAAACAACGGCAGGACAAAAGCTAACTTCCCGGCTAATCGATTTTCCACCGAAAGGGTTCACCGATGGATCGAGGTTTTGGGTGTTTTTTTTTTCTCCTTTCGGCAGCCTCAACTAAAACAAAAGCGAAACAAAACAGAAAGAACAAAGAAAACCTTTCCCTGATTTGATTAACATTCACTCGATGGTGTTGTTATTTTATCCCTTTTTGTCCTAAACGCCACCAGTCAGGCGACCGGACCGACCATCCTAACTTTAATTCGTTTTAAACTCGCCATTGAAAGGTTGGTCGGAGGGTCGAAGACCGAAAGGTGCTGTAGACACCGAAGCGACTCATCCCACTCATGCTCTTGGTCACGATTTTGACACGTTCGGTGTCTTAACACCCGGTCGGTTTAGATTTTCATCATTCAACTCTTGGCGAGTGTACAAGGGATGAACTCACTCCCACCTTTTTAGAAAGCAAGTAGCACAGCGAGACATGATTTAAGAAGCTTTTGAATTTTCAATGTCACATTTAATCGAACGCCTGACAGAATGCTAATTTAAATCGCCGCGATACTCAACTTTTGTTCTTTTTCCCACCGGGTTATAATTCAAATACGATCAAACGGCAACGGCACATCCGCATCATTTGATCCCGCAAATTGACAAAATGGACAATGCGATAATAAAGCTGCTCGGGGAAGCTTTGCGAGAGTGCCGTTTAAATGCCATTTAATTAATATTCCTCTCGACAGCAGCACTTGCTCGCATTAATCTCGTCAAGTAAATCCCTGGCACGTTAGCGCACGATGCACTTTTTTTTGTGTGCGTGTGTGTGTTCGGTAAACAGTATTGTATGTAGCTGCGTAACATAATTGGAAGAATCAAAAGTTGAGCATCGGTTGTTGTTTATGTATTTTTTAAAATGAACCTTTTTAATGAATGCAAATCATTAGCTGTGGGAGCGTAGGATGACTGCCCACACAGTGTGTGAATCCTTTGTCATGAACGAATATAGAGAAGCTTTTTCAAATTTATGTTGCTTTGGATATGTACATTTCCATAAAAGTTCTATGTTCCAATGCATGTTGTGTACATAGTTTGCACTGCAATTACATAGAGCTTCAATAAACTCAAGATTACTTGCCGGTGAAATTATGTTTATGTGACATACTGTCAACCACATTCACGGAATAATTTCTTAGGAGCGAATAACTTTCGTTTAGGTGGCCAATAAGGTTTGTTCTTATGTTAATTTTTTTTATTGGTAATTATTTTAAAAATATTTTTCATTCTCGAAATCTCGTGAATCTTCGCATGCAATTAGAAAGAATTTAAAAAAAGAAAGGATATAGTATCTGATGTCTTCAAAATATAAAATATTTTATGTTACGCTTAGAAGTCTTTTTCTGCAAATGTCTACCGATATTTAATTGAAATATATTCAGATTGAAAAACATTTTCTTTTGAAAATATATTTTAAATTTAAGTAAAAGGATCTTTCTAATTCCTTATATTTTAAATGAACATATCTCGCAGGAGTTGCCAAAATTTATGATAACCATAGAAAAGTAAAAAAAAGGCTTTAACACAACAACTGTAGCAAATATGAAACTACTCTTAGGTTGTTAATTTCACATTTAAATTTGAAACTAATTTACTGTAAACTCCACAAAACCTTTACGGCCACCTAATTTGCGACACTTCACATGCAACAAAGTAAGGAATGCTTCCAAAAGGAATGCGTCCTTACTTGATGACTACCGGCAACCAAGAACTTTTCATCGTTGAGTCGAATAATTACTTAAATTTCCCACATCCCACATTAAGCACCGGGAAAGATTCCGAATCGGCACTTAACTTTTGTTCAACTAGAGTTTAATGCACGATAGCTGCGAGAGTGTGTCGCATAAATTATATCAAAAACTTACACCAAAACCAAGTTCATTATCTTGAAGTCGTGGCGAATTGCTCCACCTGCAGCACGTAGTTCAAACAATCTTCAACGTCTAATCAATTCATTCTAGGTGTGTGTGATCCACGTGGAAAGACATTGAGCCCCAACTGTTCACGTCAGCATTCGGTTATGCATTCGGTTGCAGTGGTTGCAATGTTCTCTCTCGCCTCCTTCTCTCTTCTTTCCATCGTTCTTGTAATCCCATCGAGAAGGAAATGTAATTTGTTTGTTTTTCTTCCTTACACACCCCCCTGAGCTTCACTCTCGCACATTCACACGAAAACCATTATAAATTCTCACTTCCCACCCCCCCCCAAGTGGGTGTCACTGGGGATAGAGAGAACTTTTTCCCAACCGCGCCAAACACACGGTTCGTTGCATTTTAAGTTTTCGCTCACAGTTCATCGGGTTTTCGGGTTCGGTAAAGGGTGAATTTGCCGCCGGCTTGAATATGCTAATTGAAATGCAAATTATCCATCCTTCACTCAAACTATCCAGAGCTTCACTGTTGCCGGAAATCGGAAACCGCGTGCAGATATGCGCGGTTTTACTGCTACCGTCTACCATCCCTATCGGACCTTTTCTATCTTAGACCATCGCATTCAGCACATAGCGCACTGGTGTTTGTGTCCAATCGGTAAGGCGTTAAAGATGCGGCCGGAAAATCAGGTCAAGTCCGGAGGTTTTCCACTTCAATAGTACGATGGCCTGAAATGGATCTTTTTTTCTTCTTACTCCCCCACCCATGCTACTCGAGTGCATGACTGTGCATACTCTCCAAAAGTCTTGCAATGACATGGATGGCGTTATGTTTTTGTGTAACACCGATGTGGGTTTCCAACAGAGCTCCCTAGGGGGGAGAGCTCGGAGGAGTTATAATTTATGATGGCCCCGTGGGGCAATGCCGTAAGATCACTAGCGCTCTGTAGCTTTTGGTAAGGCGTGAAACGTTGGTTTTGTTGGTGCTTAATGTTAAATGAGATTGAAAGATGAATGAGCGAAGCGTTTAGTGCGGATGTGATGGTAGAATAATATTTGCACTGCGTCGATAATTATTCATTTAGCTAGCAAAACTTGCCTGATTGACTTCACTCTGTTAGCATAACAGTCTTTCCGGCAGCATTCATGAATAGGGTAATCTAAACGCAACCCCTCCTCCCCGAACACAATGTTCGAGTGTATTTTCGACATCATTAAAATCAATTATCAATCACCATTGCTGATTCGGCTGATTATCCTTTTAAAGGCACAGCACAGGCAACCAGTAGCGCACCCGACCCGACATGTACGACGGTGCTGCTGCTAACATGCACTCGTGAGCTCACTTTCACCCGTGTGCGTAGGATGTTTTACGAACACGCGCGGATGGTAAATTTTTGCATATCTGATCCACAATCTCGAACCCGACCCGATCGTACCTCATTTCGTATGCATTTCTGGTGCGGTTGGGCGAAAGGTCCCGGTAGGTCTTCCGCCGGTGGGTGCAAGTTGGAGTTGCTCGTTTTTTTTTCTTCCGAGCAAGAGCTCATCTGTCGTCAGTCTCGGGAAACTGGGAGCTTGGTGTTCTGTCTGGGCTGGTGACATCTGCATAATGTGGTCGATTTCCATAGCGAAGAGATTGGGCTGATCCATTGTTTTAGCTGTGTAAAGAAGGCTGCGATATGTTGACAGTGATGTACATGGTATGGCAGCAGCAGCAGCAGCAGGAAGTCATATAGTGGTGAAGTAATTGGTATCTTTTAAGTGAAAACAAATGCAAGAGAACAGTTACATGTACCAGTAAATCATGCCCTTAAAGGGCTATGCTCCTGAAAAACTTATATTTTCCGATGAGCTCTCGTGTTCATCTGGCTCTCCAGAGATGTACATTGAGTCTCCCACTGTTTTTTATTATTTTTCTATCTGGTTTTATCTCAAACTGAATGTTATTTTCTTCAAAGCGTCTTTAATGCATTTTCCAGAAGATGTTTATCTGTTTTCCTTCCTTTTGTTTCGAGATGTTTTTATTTGTGTCTATTATACCTCATTGTGATATTTTATTTTTCTCTTTATCGGGAACCGTGTGTCTTTAGGCACTGTTCTTCAGATGGAAATAAAGCTTAAGATTAATCCTCATATAAATGATGTACAAGGAACGGCGAAGAAGTCTTCGAAATACTCAAGATGACTGTTTATTTATTCAATTATTTACATTTTAAAATATTGTATTGATGTCATGTCCGTTTTGCATTGGAATATCACATGAAGTCGGGGTTAATTAAATTTGTGGTGATCGTTTCGAAAGAGTAAAGAGCTCGAACAAATGCTCCAGCTCCCTCATATTGATCAGGCTTATCTCCATCCTCCATGATGTTATTTTCTTAAAACCTTCCCAATACTCTTCGAATAATTCGCCCCCTAAATATAGTGTAGAATGTTGAGCTATTCCCACCAAAGCCACAGTAATTGCTCTTGATCTTAATTGGTCTTATGTGCTCCTTGCACTAATATCTGCAATTTTTCGGAACATTTTATTTTATCGAATGAACTCTGACAGGTCTGTAATTAGATTCACTTCAGGGAGATTAAGCTTCGCTCTGTAGTATGTCCAACAGCAAGTCCAATGATATTTACCAATCCAACCGACTAGAAACAAAGAACGTTTCCACGTCGTTACACTTCATTAGACACCCGTCTTGCTATAATAACTTGCCAATCAATGCAAAACAACGTCCCACGTTGTTGTTCCAGATGCTCATGTTCAAATGATTGCGCATTCGGATGGAAAACGTCATCACTTCTCATCGGTGGTTTTTCTACAGCTTCCGACCTACCGAACAGTGCTAACTTATTTGTTTTTAGCGCGACAGTTGTTACATTTCACCTACGCCCTAGTTATAGGCTACTACTGTCCCGAAACAACACAATACGGGACGGTTACGGTTTCAAAGGACCGCGATATACTTCGCCTTCAGTCGCTGGACAAGGTCGGCGAACAGTAGCGAGCCGTAGCATCATCTTACACCCTCCCTATAATAGACCGCCCGGTAGACAAGAAAGAAACACGACCAAGGTTCATTTAAAATATTCTGTTACTCTACTTACGAACCGTAAAAAATAAGGTTCTCGAAAAAAAAAACACGGTGCACAGCTCGTTTTGCAGTCTCGCCCGTCTTGATTCCACACACCTGTTAGTAGCTTGACATTTCGTGGCGTTAAGAATGGTGAATAATAAAGGAGCGAAGTGACACACGCTATACAGTCGGTGTTGTTTTTCGCCCTCCTTGGGGTCTTTTTCGTTCCCGATGGTACACGGCGAGACGCGCAGTTCAATGTGCCCATTCAACTGGCAAACGTGACGACAGTGCAGTGGTGCAGACAGCAGGGCAGATAAAAGAGTGTAAAATGTGCAGCGGCATAAAATGCATCGTAAGACGCGATGCACATTTTGGTGAATGGATCATGACCGGGTTGATGCTGCCTGCTGAAGTAGGTGGCGGTGCATTTAAAAGACGCGATACAGCTCATTAACATTGGAAATTGAGCATATAAAATTAGCCTCAATTAAGAGAAAATAATCATATCGGCAAACTGGGTAAAACTTAAAATTAAAACGCTTCTTTTGGAGCAAATCTTTATCGTAATATTTGTGGCATTGTTGACACAGTTTAATGGCACGTTGTTAACAGGTTTAAAGGCTCCTTCCCACTAGTCCGATGAAAGTTTATCCAATTGGTGGCTTATTATGATAATTTCGATGATCCCCTAGGGAAAATTTCACTCATGCTCCATGCGTTCCTCTTTTTTTCTCTTCTCCCCATTGGATCATCGAACACCGGCTGTGACTGTGGCGACAGGCTATAAATAAGTTCTATGTAAACACTCGTGACATAAAACACGCTCATAAACTTATGAACCAGTTACGCGCATCATCGTCACGAGCTCCCGTGCGCGTTCCCGTACCGTACGCTCATTAGCGGTACGATTTCTGCCCATAAACCCATAATAACTGGGAACCGCTGCTTCTGCTGCACCGTTCCCAGACATCCGGTCGGGGTCGTTTTGTCACCAGTCAAGCGCCGGGACACCATTTTTGCGCCAAACAATTTACATTAATTTTCCTTGTAAGCATGTCCGCAACACGCGCATCCTCCAAAACTTTGGCACGAAATGGGAACGCTGTCATGTCGATGATTATTGGACTAATTGTGATCCGAATGTCGTGATAAGCGTGTCATTTTTATTTTTTGCCTTTCGCGATGAAAATTAACCGGGTGAAACTGTAAAATGATACTTTGAATGTTGAGAAGAGGTCTGGCGCACAGGGGGAGAAAAATTAAACAACATCCCTATAATGAGAAAAGATTGACGGTGATGTTTGTTTTGGAGGTGATTGTTGTTAATCTTATTAACAACCTTTTTTCTTTTATTTTGGTTGACGTTTATTCCTCGAGAAAACCACCTTTCTCGGACGTTCTTTTTCACAAGAGGGTACTGTTTACTGATGCCGCATCTTGACGGGTTTTGGTGAAGAATTTCGCGATTCCTTGAACCGTGTGGACTAGTTAACTTTTCGTGGACTTTTTTTTTTACTCAAAGTTACTATTTGTGTTTAATCACCATTATTGTCGTAACCACATTCAGGGTCTAGAAAGATGGTTTAAATTTTCAAGGTATACGGCGCGTTTTCCAAACGTACGAAGGTTGAAAAAGTGTCCAGGTTGCCAGGGAACAGATGATGGACTAATCATGAATCGTAGAGTATTTTACGAATGGATGTTTACCTTAAGTAATATTTGAGAAACCGTGACATCAGATGCTCTGAATTGAAGAGATGGAATTTTCATCAGAAGTTTTCGGATAAGAGATTGCTAATAAGAACATTGGAGTAGAAACATCAAGTTAGGAAGTTGAATAGAGCTTAAATTCTATAAAACATTTAAATGTCTTATCTGCTAAATCCGTTTTAAGATATCCTTTCAGTTTTTGCTTACAAATTTGTTTGCTCAATTCCGTTGGAAGCTCCATTATTCATTTTATTTACATCCACACAAAGCTGCACAGTGACAGAACTTATCGTAAACGTTTCATCTCGCTGTCTACATTCGTGCTGTGCAGCGATAGCAATATAGCACCAGCACGAATGAACATATCACCGTAAATGAGCTGAAGCGGCAACTGAAAACTTTTTCGCATCGCTTTTATGTTATCTCCCTGCCAAGATCTTGATGCAAATCATTCCCCAACGACTGCAAAATACTTCGCACGCTACCTTTTTCGTTTCTCCCGCAACTTACCACGGCACAACCTGGTCGATGCTACTTTTGCGACTAACACCCTAACAAGAACCGTTATCCTTTCTGCTGCTTTAGGGAAGAATTTCGAGAAACATTCCCCAGCGCAAATATTCCCCACCGTCGTACAGCATAATGCTGGGCGCGAGCCGAAACATTCTTCATTCTTCTGTGCAAGCGAAGTGAAACAGTTACTCTTCGTAGGACTTTCGTTCATGAGCCAAAGCGACCAGTAGCACCAGTGTGACTTTAACCAGGGAGTACGGGAAGAAAACTTCCAAACAAAAAGAAGGAAAACTCGCCACCATTCGCAATCCGTCGCCGACACCGACCGATGAAGGAAGAAAGGCACGCCGGCAACACATACGAGCGCCACATGAGGGTCGCGTGTTTGACTAGAAATGCGCGGCCAATTATCTGATAATCGGTATCGGGTCGGTTGCAGCGTGTAACACCAGTTGCAGTGTGACGGCACGAGATTGGCGGCTATCGTTCGCTATCAACAAGGAACGTGGCCACACTGTGCCCGATGGGTGAAAGTAACGGGCAGGATGGATGGTCTCGAAAGCCGTTGGCATCTACACGATCCAGCACACTGCTGCTTGCTCCCATTTTCCTTGCTACTTTATTGATGTTACGTGAAACTAAAGATCGGGAAAATTGAATTACAAATTGACATTACATTCAAAAGGATTTTAAAAACGTATTTAAAGAAACATTATTATAAGCTACATGTTCCATTGACATCGGACACACCATCACGTACCCAACCCAATTAGTAGCAAAATGCCGACCATGCTACTATTTATCTAGAAAAAAATGCCTTCCGTTCAGTAAAAATTCATCTCTCCCATGGTGTCGTTTGCGTTATCGTAAACGTCGTCCGTGCACTCGTTCAGTAGCACAACACAAATCTCTACTGGGCCCCTACGAACAGAGGCATGCCCACAGGGCAATAGGCCGCACACGACCGTGCGCGGGTATGTACGCGGTGAGACGCGTAATTGGTCACTATTTGCCACGTCCAGCAAAGTGGCCGCGACATGCCATGACAGCCGCACCCGGAGGCCAATTTCAGGCTTCCTCTACAAAGTGCAGGCACATTTCTTGCACATCCGACGATTTTTACAGCGCGATGTCTCGATCGATCGTACGGGGCAATCGATCCCAGCACATCGTCGTCTTCTTGGTTCGGGGTTTGGGTAACTTCATCACATCGTTAGCGTGTGATTTGTGAGCACGTAAAGTTTTTAAGCAGCGATTTATGAAGTTATTATGCTTATCGTACACGGTGCACCTTCACGCGAACCATGCACATGCACGCGAATTGAGCAAACAAACAAACATAAAGCAAAAGAAGTGCATTAGATGCCGGAGGTGTGCTGATTTGGGTTTCGTGTGTTGGGAATTTTAATGGAGAGCTACCATGTGTTTGCGAAGTTGGTGAGAAGGTTTCCATTTCACCTCACGATATCAGTCAATTAGCGATGGACGCGAAAGAATAATTGTTTGATGAATGTTTTGTAACGATGCACAAAGACTAGCTGATGTGATTAGTTGAAAGTAAGCAGTCTTTTTTCTAACTTTCTTACAGGTCATTTAGGTTCTTATCATGGTTTCAATGATTCT
>AXCM01000930.1:0-49574 GCA_000473375.1 Anopheles culicifacies | reverse complement strand
TGTCCTTGCTGGATCGACCTCGAACGTCTAGTAACCATTAGTGTGATAGGTTTTTTTTTGTCGTCTGCTTACGATTGTTCTTTCCAACGAGCGACCCTAAAAGTGACCTTAACTGCGCTAGCCGTATGAATGTGGTGCAAAAAATGGAAAACGTCATCAAATTAGCGTCGGCTTCCGTGTTCCGGGTGTAGTCACCGGAAACATGCCAGTGACATGAATGCGAAACGCCTAGGAAGATGCTTTCTTCCTGGCTGTATGGGCGAACGTGTTTGGTATCGTTAATGTCGCCGGCCGACTCGGAACCAATGGAATCAATCAAACAGCGTTGGTTCTTGGTTTTGTTAGCGTTCGTCACACGGTTGGTGCAACATTGTGTTCGTGCGATGCTTTCGTTTCGCATTCGGGCAGATTTTGGGAGCTTTTGTGCTTTTACGATTTTTGCCCAAATTAATCATTTCCATTACGTTCGTTTAGTGTTTCGGATGTGATGGAAGTCGGGGGACAAACATTCAGATTCGTTATGGTATTCAATATTCGCACAAGCAACACAAAAAAAAAATTGTGTGATAAATTGGACAACGCTAGATACACATGAAATATTTCCTGTGTGCGTTTTCTTTTTTTAATAATAATTGATACCGTTTATGTGTGTTCAGCTCCAATCTTGAAATTGTTATTCAATCAATCGATGTCCTTCTACGGTATTGTGGAGTACCGTGGGACGAGTTTTATAGATATTATTAGCTACCGAAAACGCTCTCCAGTGGAAAATCGAATAACATTAAGTACAGCTTCGCGTGGAAAGAAAAACAAGTTTCTCCTTGTTTTCCATCACGAAAAACCGTTCTCCAACCGAGTTGAACCATTTATGCTTCTCTGCCGAGGCTACATTACCACAAACAAACCTCAATTGCATTCGGTACTTCACGAGCTGATTGACAATTGGTCGGTGTGGATCGATTCGGTTCCTTGGAGCTTTGACTGGTATGGTCCAATTTTTGTGTGTTTGTTTGTTTTGTTCGTTGACGTCGCAATAAAAACAAATTTAAACGAACGTCATCAGGGAGTGGTGGGCTGGTGAAAAGATGGACATGCTTTGTTCGGAAAGCATCGCTCAAATTTGCGGTACAGAAAGACGGAAACGTTGGGAGTGGACCAACGTTGAAAAATGGAACCGGTTACATTTCAGGCTGAAGAGGCAGAGTCATATTAAATGTGGCTAGTTGTAGGTGTGTAGGTTTGCTGTGTAGGTAGTTTGGTTGGGACATTGAGGTAACAACTAGGAAATGATTCAAGGTTGTTGATGGAACGATATTTACGGTTCAATAGATAAATTGATTACACAACCGTTTGCCGCGTAGTGTGTGGGACATGTGCAGACTGGTCATCTGGAAAGTAAAACTAACGTACAGCTTATGAGGCTTACGGCTTCGAACTAAAAACGACCAATGAAATATTAGTAATGATGACATTTACACGGATGGTAGTTGAAACTAGTAGCGTGAGTAACAAAACGTTACGAAAAAGAGCTTGTTTGGTATAAAAATATGTTTTTCTAAAGCAGTACTCATTTTTGACCGTTTCGTATTCAAATGGTACGCACATGGAGACGCCTGGTGTTTCGTAGTTTGCTTAGAGCGGATGCCCAAAATTGTTTATTTTCGTGTTGTTCAATTAATGCACTTAACGCATTATATTTTACTTATTATAAAATCAAAAAAGAAGAATTATTATAATTTAATTATTTTTACCAAAGTTGTAAAATAATATTGGAGCCTATGGAGGCGCCTGGTATTTTACTTGTCCCACCACAAATGCAAAGTGAATCGAATTGACGAAACAATTATCCTATACAAATACAAAGATGTAAATAGTATTAATTTAGCTTTTTTTAAATGTTTTGCAATGATACAGTCAGTGCCTTTGAGAATGTTTGAGTCAAAATGTTCTAAATGTAAATAATCCTCGAGCGATTGTTTATAGCAAAATTATTGAACTAATCCTGCAAACTAACAACCGTGTTCCCTCTTCATTTCATTACCTTTGTACGATGATTTGCATACGCAATTCATAATCTATTCTCCCTCAACATTACAGCGGTAATGTACGATTTCCTTAGCGCGACACACTCAAGCCTACGAGGCATTTCCGATGAAGCTTCTCACGCGTTCGCGCGCTCGGTCGTTCATTCCTATTGTGCGGTTGTCTTGCCAGTGGCTATGGGTGAAACCCGGTACTTACGGTAGTGCTGCATACCACGCACTGTAATCCTTTCCGCATCCGGTACGCATCGGTTAATGGTTTGTATCCGTGGTACAACTTAACACTCATCGGGTAACCTGGAATGGGATGGTGGGGAAACTCAGTAGAGTGGGCAGGATTATTTATCATGCCAATTGGATGTTGAAGCGTACAGATGGAGAAGGGAAACTGGGGTGTACAGATTACAATCTCGTTCCAAAAGGATGCTGTTCGTAAGTGCTTGAGCATGGCGCAAAACAGTGTGTACAAACGATGTACGTAGTACGATTACATGGCATCGGAGCGGTGATGCAGGCGGTGTATTCTGGAAATGCATTTGGCCTAAAGGTGTGGCCGATCGAACCAGAAGCCAAACATGGATTAATCGCGTTCAAGCGCATAAATCTATGGCATAGTAGCTGGTGGTGCTGCCCTTTTGCTTCCATGGAGAAATGACCCCGTTGCATCGCACGTTGGGGGCCATGCGGTGCTTCCATGCTCCCGAGGCGTATTGCGGTTGCGTGTGGTGTTTCGCGTTTGCGTTGTGATAATGCGATAATGAGCAGCCGTGAGCGTTTGGTCAATGGTCAATAGTGAGAACTGACCGGGAAGACCACAGAGCAGGGTGCAAGTGATGTTTGCTGCAGATACACGAGAGGAGTGATGGGAAAATCTACACCACGTTAATGATATGTGTTCCATCAACCATGGATATCACGGGGGAAAGGCACTATGGAGAGAACGGTTGTCTATCAAGCCAATGGTTTAATTGATTGATTTACGCACACAGACCACGTGCACGTCTGAGGTAGAAAGAAAGTGTCATTTTAATTTGTGTGTTTTTTTCTCTCTCTCTCCCTCGTTACTTCTCGTCACCTTTTTCCTGTTTCATGGAACTGATATGGAATGGGTCCATGAGTTCGTATCAAATTGGTGAGCTATTCAACCCTAACCAGGAAGTATACACTGAATGCATTTTTTAGGATAGCAAACCGAGAGCGAGAGGCAAAGAGCGAGAAAAAAAAAACAATCAAAAACCCACACCATTAGCGTTCGAGCGCCGGGTTGATCGTGTGGATAGATTAGGTTTAATTATTGCTATCAACCACGCACTAAATGCTCGTTAAGCGTGTGAAGAGCGTACCGCATAATGAGCTGGAACGGATATGGAGGATGGCGAACGGTTAGTACTGGTTGAGTGTTTGTGAGGTTGACAAGTTTGCTGTCATTGATCGTTTTATTTGCCCGTAAATAACTTTGTTGCGAGGTTGATAAGTATATCATGAATGCTTGATTAGTGTGTTGTTTTTCACACTTTATACCAGCAGCACTGGTATTGGTAGATTATGGTAGATATGTTTATCATTTAAACGCAATGTACCAATGGTTGGCTCTAAATGATGTTCAAATATGTAATTGTAATTTGTAATTGTTTCTGATGGCGTTGTTGAGCATATTGAATAAATAATTCTCTCTTCAAAGATCTCAGAATTCTACTTTTTTTCCTACGAATGAGATTATTCAGGTGTTTGTACCTAAAGGTATGCAATATAATGTGTAAATTAAATATTCAAATGCTGCTTTCTGCTACACAGAAACGTGTGGCATTGGATCAATTAAAGTACTACGACAGTTCCACTTATAACTTATTGTAAATAACCGTTTAAAAATTAATAAAAGTGACAGCTAGTGGAAAAAGTAAATTTAATCCATATTGCTCGGTGTTTTTTGGAATAACAATACCGGCTACCAACGTTTAAAAAGTTCCATGATTAATTGCTCTGTCGACAGTGGAACTGTTCCGAAAACAGCAATCGATCAAAAGGGGGAAAAATTATCCTACTCAAATAAGTCTCATCCGTCATGAATATCGGTCCATGTTTGTCTGTCTACTCAGTGTATACCGGTTGGCGTGTGATTTTCGCTAAACTAATTGGTCTGACATTCATATGCCAACCCATGTGAGCAGACTTTTTGGAAAACTTTTTCCCGGTCGCCCATACATATCAAATAGAGTGTAACGCGTTACAGTGTGCGTTGTTTTCCCTTTCCTTTCAATGCGTTGCAAACATTGGCATTTGGTTGATAAGTTTTCGGGGGAAACCTTCACTGGGCACGGGGTCACCTAATTATGTGTGTCAAATGGGTTGAATTATTTGCTCAACAGCACTGAACATATATGTGAATGGGGAGTGCGTAACATGCTCAACTGTGACATAAACCAAACACAAAAAAAGCGAGCAATGGTGGTGAAAATAATGGTTAAAAATTGTAAAAGTAAAAAACAAAAGAAAAACTGTTTGTTTCCAACAAAAGGACACGGAATTGTTTCCAACTTTTTTGTATTGTCCTCAACAATGTGAGAGAGTGAATGAGATATATGTTGCCAGCGCATGGAAAAAAATAGAACTAAAATGCAACAGAACAGGACAGGGAAACCACCCAGTATTTTGCTGATGTCTGGAAGGCAAACGACCACAGTGACAGCGCGAATGTCAGGCGAATGTGTGACACGCCGCTCAACAAAAATTGTACGATAATTTATTGTGTACCGGTTAAAGTTGAGTGTTTTTGGAGGATGGAATGTACCGGGTATTACTTTTTGTTGAATTTTGTTTCATTTTTTTCGGATTGCTATAACTTGTTGTTTGCGTTTGTATGTTTTGTGCTCAAACTTTTATTTTTGCATCGAAATTATGTTTTAAAATTCAAATATTCACATGAAAATTATCTAATTCTACTTTGCCAGTCCCTAAAATCTCCATTTTTGTACTAATATAGAAACTAACAAAATATGTCCTCTTGTTAGATGCTTTTACCTTGAAGCTATAAGCTTGCTCACGAATTTTGTTTCCGGAATGGAAATCAAACATTCAAATAAAAACAAAAACAGTACACCACACCAATGAACAGCTCGCTCATCCCTTCCTGTACGATCTTGCTCCATAATCGGCCCGAGAAGAGTTGGTGAAAACTTGCTTTGCCCGAGTGATTTATAGCGCGTGCCACACTTGATGATATATTTCGACGCAAATTGCTAACATATATTCACATTTGCATCAATGACAGTGCCGCCCGACTTTGGGGTCGGTTGTGTGTATTTGGGGTAGCACACGTGATGTGTGCTGTGCCGGCCAGCTTCGTGTATTTGGCCATCGCTTTCTGTGGCCGTTGTCTGTGTGCTTTATCTTGTTGTTCCTATGGGCACTCGTTGGGCTTGGGATGGTAGCTAAAGGGGTCATTTTCCAGTTTTCTTGTGTGCCTTAGGAAGCGTTAGTGGGCAGGACGAATGTGCGCCCACTGGTTGCTTGTAAAGTTTTGCGACTTTTGTGGATGTTAGAGGGCGTGTGATGGGAAAGGGTAGAACGTGAAAGTGTACTTTTTTTGGTTACAGAATACGTTTGTGACTGTAGAATGAGTGAAAGAAGAAAGCACAATGGGGATGCCGGAAACAGGCACCAGTATGATGGAGACGCCTGGTTGCTCGTGAGCGGTTTTGGTGTGATGGCGTCTTTTTTGGTTATACTGTCGAACCCGAGGCACAGACTTGAGCTAACGCAAACGAGCAACAGCAGTATAAAGCATTCAATTTGCAGTGAAGATTATTGATAGATGGTATTTTACGGTGCTGAGTATTTTGGCTTTCGGTTCAACGTGAAGGTCGTTGGTGCTCGCTTTCCGGACGTTTACTTGTGCTCCAGTCCTAGCCATTTACTATTCTTTTGGGAGAACCCTGGAAAGAAAACACAACAAAAAGAATACAATAATAAATTGTGTGTGCATTGTTGGAAGGCGAAAAGAAACTTCTTATGCGGAACAGAGCAAAATAACAGTTCGGCAGCGTAGGGATCATTTATTTTTATTAAAAGTTTTTTTTCCCATTCCCAGTAAGTATAGATGGAAATAAAATGCAAAGAAATATATTCCAAATTTTAGGTGAATGTTTTTAAAAACATCGGAATTAAAGGATAACACATATGTAAGAAAACATGCATGGTTTGCTTAATTCTATGTATTGATTTCAAGCGACATAAGCATGAGCAATAGCGAAAACAAAAAGCATTTATTTCATTTTTTGTGTAAATAGCAATAAAGTTTATTATTTCTGTAGTACCTCATATCATACTGGTGGTTGTTGCCTACTCTAAAGCGCTCTTTTATTTATTACGATCAAAGTTCCTTCAAACTTTTCTCACAGATGCCAATTATTTTGGCAACAGTCTGTCGAAATTTTCTCCACCCACGATGACACCCAGACAAGCCCACGACTATTATGTCCTTTCGGTTGTACTACCGTTGGCAGTTATGGGCATTTCCCACCGGCGATGAAATAAATTTTGCTACAAGCAAATATGCCCAACTGAATAGATCCAGCAGCAAAACTAAAGCGCGAACAATACTGCACATTTGCAAACGAGCTGCAGAACAAGCATGCGGCGTTGTGTAAAATAATTATAAACTTTCCACAGCGCTCAACACAGGCGACAACGATTCGTCGAAGCTATTTGAAAGTAGAACGAACAGAGGAAGGGAAAAAAAACCAGGAAAAGACCAGCCAACAATCTCGGCTAGTTCGCTGAAGCCTCAGGAAATCACGCCAACGCCGATTTGTTCCCCATGGGAGAAGCAAATTGTGAGCCTGCAAGCTAGCAGGAGCTCGGTTAGATGAGGTGAACGTTGAAAATGTTTTAAAAGCAAAAATTAGCGACAGTGGCCTTATTTTTGGCATGCAGAGTGCTAGTGGACGGACGGACGGAAAGCGAGTAAACCATTAATTACCATACTCTTGCAGAGTAGCTATGCTTGTGCACTTTCTCCTTCTATCTGTGTTCTAATTTGGTGGTACCGGAGGATAGCGCACCGGGAGATGGGAAGGTGATAATCGGCAAACGGTCAAGTTTAAAGTTCACGGTCCTTGTGCAGAGTGCCATTTGTGCTGGACGCATTTATTTCGAGCTCTGAGTCTGATGTGTTTTTTTGTTTCGTTTTTATTCCATCGGACGAGAGGGGTCGAAGTAATGCCACAGGAGACAGGATATAAGTTTTGCAGAGGTTCACTGTCCAACATTCGTTGACACGGCGAGCCAACGTCCTGGAGGCGGATGTTTATCGTACCTTGGCGTGCCCTTGGTGCGTTATACTCTTCGCCCATTTTCCTTCGGGATGAGCAGAGTGACAAAATGGTACTCGAGATAAAATGAACCGCTTCGGTACGTTTTGCAAAGCACCATCCCGAAAAAGGCCCGACTGCACAGCAGTTGTTTGCAAGTGTTAGTGTTGCTGACAGCGTTCTGGCAGCGTTGATAACTTACCACCCAGTGTCCAAGTACGCTGTATTGCATCGCGGGAGACTGCCTGTACCGTATGGTTCAAAATTTAAACATTCTCTCAGTCAACGAGTCAACACAGGAAGTGAAAATGAAACAGAAGATCGAAGTGAGCACGACGAGGAGCAGGATGGTAAGGATACAATCCTTCAGGGCTTTCGTGGTGGGCCACGGCGAGACCCCAACCAACCGAGAGACACCCGGAACGGGCCGCAGTAATGAATGAGCTGCATTCCAAGTAATAAATTAAATTATCTGCTGCAAAGCGTCGACGGCCACTGTGGCCACTGTGGTGAGTTACCGAGAGTTTGAGTGGGTTCTTTTTTTCGTTTTGATCGTTTGGTACGATGCAGCTTCCTGCCGTTGTGGTCGAGGCAGTGTTCTTCAATTTTGCAATTATTATTCTTTACAAAGCGCCTTTATAGAAACGTGTGTTGCTGAAGTGAATGTGTGAGAGCGACGACTTTAGATGGTTTTTCCCAGTAAACATGGTTTTAAGCGAATACATATCACCAGTTAATAGCCGTTGTATAAATAATTACCGTTTAGTTAAAGATTAATCGAAACAACAGTTTAATTAGCCACTTACTTTACCTGGTCGGTATAATGTGTTGATAAGAGCAGGGAACTAAAAGGTATTACTGTGACATGGTTTTTGAGAGCAATTAGAAATCATCATTAGTTTATCTTCCCAGGTTTTCTAATTGGCCGCTAAGGATTTCACTTACGTTGTGCTGTTTTGTTCCATGTACCAGATAGAAGGTAAATTGGAGGTACTTGAAACAAATGAATGTCATTAATCCGTATGCTGCAATGTTTTTGTTCATAAAGACGACCTTGCTCGTTTTGTGCTATTTGAATTTAAGGCAGCCGGAATGTATGCAATATGTACACACATACTGTATAAGAGCTGGTTATTTTGTTTTTTATTCTAGTAAACAGTTTTTAAACAAAAATACTTATAAATGAATAGAATTGTGCATTCATTTATGTTTATTGTGAATCAAGATCAATTTATTTAGTTAGTTCCGAACTATGAATTTTATAAGGTGCATACATTTATTTGTTGGAAATTTGTCAATAAAAACAATGGAAAAGACCATATTAAAGCGTTTGCAACAATTATGCTGTATCCCTTCTCATCATTCTACGGATCTGGATACTTCCTACAGTCTACATACCCTCTCTACAGTCTACAGTACACTCGACTATTAGGAAAATCTACATTTAAATGAATTATTTTAATATCCCTATTACGTGCACCCGAAGTACCACTTGTGGACCAGCGGTGGTGCAAAGCGTAAACGGCTTAGACCGATTACGCTTGCCTGCCCCACTGGTACTATGAAAAGCCTCATGGTGCCATCCTGGAATCATCCTTCTTCTGCAGACTGTGGATAATTGAGCATGCAGTTTGGGCTCGGGGTTTATCCTGCCTTCCCGGTGCGACGAAACTACCCCTTAGTCTGGTGAGTTCTCGGTATGCCAGAAAGCGTTGAAATGAATTTATGACACATTACTTCTCCGGTTGCGGATTGAGCATTTGAAGTATGCGACGGAGTAGCATGAGAACGATGCAGACGGGGAATGTGAGCTATACCGTAAGGCCTATAGAAATGCGGTATGCAGCAATAGAGTGTGAGAGATTTTCTGCGGAATGGTATGAATTCTTAAGTGGAAGTATAAAGGTTTATAATATTTTTGTGACCAAAACTGTAATAATCATAGAGCACAAAGTATAAAATAACGAAAAAAAAAAAACAAACAAACGGGTCAAATGGATACTTTGTCAGCTTAACTGGCTCATTTGGCAACTGTTAGAATATGTTGCATTTAAATATTTAAGCAGCTTTTCTCGGTAATTGAACCCAACGCTGAACCCAATCATAAAACGCTTTTAATAAGATTTGATCGTATGATTGCACGAAGTATGCCACACATTTCAATAAGGCCGACAGTACGGAACGGTAATGGAAAATGTGTAAATGATTGAATTCGTTTATGGGAAGAAGCAGGAAGTCGTACCGCTTCATGCGTGGGAAACGATCTGTTTTACCAGCATTCGAACGAAACTGGTAACAACACATTCTCCGCTTCTCCATCTTTTTTTGCGATTGTACCATAAACGTGGGTGCGAATATTCCCGCAAATCGGACCGTTCCTCACACCAACGCAGCTGAAAAGTCATTTAACTCATTTTCTCTGTTCACTTTCCGCTCACACCCTGCTGTTTTTATGCCATTTATCCGTTACGGATGTGAACAGTGCGTACACGACACAATCTCACACGCTTTTGCACACCGGAAAGGGTGACACGAAGTGTTACAATAATGGTTTACGGTGTCGGTGCTACAAATCGAACCGTATCGGAGCTGCCTGCCCATTTGGTACTTGTGTTTGCGCGTGTGTGAGTGTATGAGTGGTAGTTCCGAAACAATGGTTTCTTGTGCTCTTACACATGTTTTATCTAGGAAGATTATTGGGGAAGCTAACGGGAAAGCTGCAGGGAAGAACAACAGGGCTATAAATAAACATTGCACCGCCAACCCCCTGCTAAGGACCAGTGGGGTGAGAAGGGAGAGAGTAGGAAACCATTTTACACGTTTGGGGCGGGTATAATAATTTTAATGAATTGAACATGTAAATGGAAGCAAGCCATATTTCATTGCATCGGTCTCATTCGTTTCGGGATAAGTTGATTGTATTAAAACGATGGATAAGGTGTGGGTGCAGGGTTGTTGTTTGAAGGTAGAAAAGGAAGCTGGATAAAATTGTTATATGGTGCAGTGGTCTCAGGAGATGACACCATCAAAAGGGCCACCTCCGGCGTTGCTCATAGCCGTACATTCACAAGATGCAAAAGATCCAAACAAACTATGGGAATGTGTGAAGGATAATGTGAAAATAAACTCTCTTTCGAAGCGATTTTTCTTATTCAAAACATTACAGGGAGTAAAAGATGCAAAATAAAGCTAGTTTTGTGATACAAACCGTATGTTTATAGAAAGTTTTGTTTAGTAGATAGTATGCAATTCACTTTTACCAGACGATTCTGCTACTGTGCCACCCACAGAGAAGGTGACCAACGATTCGATTGCAAGTGTTGCACAGTGCTGTGCTATGCCATGATTAGTGCACTTTTAAGCACACTGAATGCTGGCCCAGCCCACTCGCCATTCCTTATCCGGACAGAATCGTTGGCGACCCAGCTGTAGGCGTTTTGTGATTTATGTGTCTGCATGGCAATCGTCGAAGGAAAAGTTATGCCCGAGCGGGTGGAACCGTGCGTCGTCTTGGCGTCATGTGGTCGTCCAGAGGCATCCTCGGGCTATGCGGATGGAGCAAATTATACGTACGATTTCCTTCGAAGTAGTCGATGAACTTGGTTCTTCCACAGCTTACGTAAGCGCTAAGATGTTGCACAGATTGCAGATGCAGCTGGGTGAAGAAAATGAACTGCATAGTGGACATTCCAGACGCTCTATCTGCCGACAGTCCGTTTGTGTGGTGTGCCACCGTGAGCAGCTGGAACTAGGCTGGCATGAAGTCACTGCCTGCAGTCTTGTTTATGATTGAGCATTAGGTGGTTGATCATGGTGTTTTTTTTGCATTTTACTTCTTGATGCTTCTTACTTGAAAGGAGTAAATGACGCTTAAAACCTCATTCTCGCTAGAATCTGCAATGGCACGCAGTAATAAAGGCGTACTACAGTCCGGATCGTCCGGCTGTGGGTCAGAATAATTATTTTTATAAGGTATAGGAAAACATTACACAAAAAGGGGAAAAAATAGAATCTACAAAAAACAAAAATTGATTGAGGTCAAGATTTTTCCTCTCATCCCACTGGCTCTTAGCAATGGCACTGATGAGCTTATCTTCGTCGAATGAACCTACCTGCCTTCCGAGCGAACGAAAGGGGCGAGATCAAAGAGGAAAGTCATCGTTTTATCGTTGACCAGTTGAGTTGATTTTGCTCTCCGACATTTCCAGGACATCACCGACGATGATGAGGTGAATGCAGATGTGAATGAAATGCACCTCTTTGTTCTTCATCCACTGGAACGACCGACTAGAATATCTTCCCCATTTTACCGTGCGCAGCCAGATCCGGTCCACTTACCGCACGCTCGGCTGTTAATTCCAGCAGCACAAAATGGGCATAAAATAGAGGTGAAATGTGATTATGAAAATAGTATTCCACCGTTCCGCCCGTGCAGATCGTTGCCCGGGAACCGATTCCGAGTGATCAAAGTAAATGGTTTAGCAAATTAATTTCTCATTCCGTAGTCAGGATACGTTGGCGTGGCTGGATGTTTCTGCCAGCAGAAGAATTGATATCACCAGATGCATCAGAGCAGAGCGTTTGCAAACTCCATTCTCAATCGATCGTGTCCATCGTGTGTCTTGGGGTTTTCGATGATGATAAGCAAGTCAAATCGTTCGAATCGTTTCGCACTGATTGTGCTTGATGAAGTGCTTGCAAAATGGAGAAGCTTCCCAACCCGGGCAAGGAATGCCGGATGTAAGCTGAGGGTATTTATTCACATCATTAGTAGCGCCAACGGTATCACTTCTGTTGAAAATCGAAGACGACAACTCTTTGCTAAAGGAGGAATGCTTTGAAGCAAACCTCATTGTTTGCCCGTTTTGGTTGAACTATAATAAAGTGAGGCATTTTGTAAAAAATATTTTTTAATTGTTTTCTAGAAGTATAGATATTTCATGTTGAACAGAAAAAGAGTTAGAATTAGCATTGATTCCCGGCAGTATGTTTCCAAGTAGGTAATTATTCCACGCCAACACATGCCGTTGTTTATTTACGCGCCCCCATTGATAAGCATTTCCGAGAGGGAGGAAATTTACGAGATAAGTACACGCATCAACCTCAAGAGTTGTTTAGACCTGAGAACCTTTAAGGGTGCTTGGTTTTTGTGTTGCCTGACAGGCTGTTGAGCGTGCATGAAGGTAGCATTTACCTGATGAAAGATAATTCAATCGTTTAACAACAAGCTAGTGCGTTCTAGAGACATATTGCTTGGAGGTTTATTTTCAAATAACTAAATGTATGATGCAAAAATGCTATCATAACCCTCTCTACAAAAAAAAAATAAATAAATATAAAATATGTAAAAAATTATTTTCAACCTCCTCAAAAGATATTTCTGTCACTCCTGTTGAACTCCCATGAGAAAAAAAACGGAACCCGGAACCATGTCGGAACATTTCAATCAACCTTCCGGGTGCAGTTTGTCAACGTGCTTTCCGACATGACATTTATTGCCTTTTTCCGGCCATCAGGAAAGCGAACAGGCGTGTCACCAGCAACGAAACAAGCTCGTTACGATCGTTCAGTTCTGCTAACGGTACCAGTACTGGTTTTTGCTGTTGTGCAGAACAAATGGATTGTTTGGTTTGTGTTTATTTCTCGTGGTTTAATTATTTCTAATTGCATATGTCCTTGTAGTATGGGGAATTGGTATCTTGTTGTTGATCGAGTGCTTGGAGTTTAGAGAAAGAAGAAATAATTTTCATTTATTGCTATTTTATATTTATTTTAACGATGCTCAACTAAATTTAGAAACAGTTCCCACGAAGACTATCCGGTTTAATGACTACAATTTCTAATTCACCAGGATCTGGATGAGATTTAGTACCGGTCCCTCCGATCGTTCCGATTTTTCTTAGCTTATCAACTTTCAAACAAGTTACTTTAACAAGCCGTTCCCTATTCGAACGCACCCGTATTATGATGTGGCGTGGCTAATGTATGCTGGTTTTACGTACGCAAGAACACGACCACGATGCTGGAAGTTGGGAAATTGTAGGCCTTCAAGCAGGAAGCGACCGTTCTCCCAGGGTTCGCTCCCAGCGTTACGTCATTAATTATTCATGTCTAATTATTCATCGGCAAGTCAATTGATTAAAGGTAAACACCCATCCCGACAGTTGGGTTGGGGATGACTGATGATCGTCGGTTGTAGTAATACTGCCAAGAGCTACAACCGTAAGGGGAAGCAAATACAAACATGTTACAACACGAAAGAAACATATGGAAGGAGTGTATTTTAGAGCAAGTGTATTGTTATAACATTTTTTGGGATTATTTAAGCGTGTATGAACGGGTAACCTTTAAACCATTATCAAGGAAACCGCATGAGATAAAGTAAGCTGAGTGAACGGCTACATCCGGTACTCCATAATTGAAACCTGCCATAAAAATGGATAACATTAAAAAGGAAGCATCGCTTGAATGTGAAGCTTTCAGCTTTTTGAGGTAATAGTTGAGAAGGATCTTTAATCAATAATGAGCTCATGTATGAGTTTTAAAATTGAAAATGTGCTTTGAACAGCAGTTCCTTTTTCTATTTTTTTTCATTAAATTTACACTTAAAGCTTACACAATGAAACATTCGCAAACAAACTTTTATGAATTTCCCCATTTGTTTTTTTTGTTAATAAAAGTATAGTTCCACCCAATGCTTACATGCTCGTTCAATGGGAAAGGTGAAAGTTAATTAACATAAAGGCGTACTCTTTTCAAGCACACTTAACATTTGCGTTGCATACTGCCATAAATCAATAACAACATCAAACATAATCTACAAAAGTATGAAAAAAAATCTGTGAGGTGCACCACTTATTCGACAGAATTTGTCTACTGCTGTGAATGCATTTTGGAGATGCAGTTTTTGTTCCCTCCAGTTGGTATATATGTGTACGGTTTTTTTAAATCCTCTTTTTAGTATTCAAACGTGAAGTCAGTGGTAGGCTTGATGTTGAATGTCGGGAGCATCATTTGACCATTTCTCGTTTGCTGGCAAGCATGACGGAACATCGGAACCGTAACGCATCAACCGATCCATTCGAATCTGGAGTGTTCATTCGCTGATTTGCATTAATATTTAAATATTTCACCAGACTCGCCAAGGTTCCTGGCAATGCAACTGGGAACATAACCTGGCTGAAATATTACCTCGAACGAAAGTTTCCTAACGATGGTACCGTGGCAGTGTCCGTGATGCCACAGCGGTGGTCACTTTCAATTTTCCACCATATCCTCGTCCGTCCGGTAGCGGGAGCGCATTTCAAAACGCAACCGGTTAGTTGGTCAAGTGGCAGGATCAGGCACACCCGTAACACTGGCAGTCCGCAATAATGGATGCGGGATTTTTGCATCTCACAGCACTGGCCACGGGTGCGAATCGCGTGTGGTTGAACTAACGATGGAACGATACAACCCACCAGCATTCCATTGGCCACATTGTGCATGATGCTGCATTGTGACTGGACTGGGATAGTGCAGGAAGCAATGGTCAGACGTTCTATATTCACCAGAGAACCACAAAATGATACCAGCACAACAGACCAACAGAAGCTGGATGCGCGCGAACAAATGCCGGATTGCAAACGGTTCCGGTGTGTCGAACGAAGCAGCGCTCAGCAGGTTAGCGTGGCTATCGTCTGTTTCGGGGCGTCGACTAACCAACGCTTTTACTCGTTGGCCACCCCGAGAGGACAAGGGTGTTAATTGTGTGTCGGTTGAATTTTGGCTTTTTCCGGTCAAGAACCCATCGCTACCGGAACCCACCGGTGTTACCGGTGCTTCCGCTGGTTTGGAGATGATTGGGGTGGGGATGCGAAATAACGAATGTGGTCTCGTTGCTGTTCACCCAAAATCACATCGATGAGATTGTGTGCACGTGTAGAATGAGGCAGATGGTAGGAGGCTGATGGCTGTGGAGGTTGCACGAAAACATCATGTCCATTCCATGGTGGTCCTTTTTCTCGTGCTCAGTGCTCAGACACACACTCGCATGAATTTCATTACAGCTTCAATAATTGAGTATCGAAGCTACGCATATGGATGGATCGGTTGTACTGGTTGTTGGACTACCCATTCCGTACGAGTATCGCCGACAGTTCGTACGCCGTACCAATCGGCTTCGGTACAATTGTTTCATGCTCATCTCGGGGTGGAACTCGAAGTGTTGTGCTGATGCTGGTTGGATCCGTGTGCCTTTATTGCCACGGTGTTAATTGCGTTTGCAATGGGTGATTCGCTTCACAAACAAATTTGAGTTCGAACCGTACGAGCCGTTTAGGGCAAAGTGTTGAGATGTTTTAATCGTGCAGAAGTAGAGTTTTGTGACAGACAATAATTAGAGGAGCGGGATTTTACACATTTAAAACCATGTATCATGTATGTGTGACATTGAATTGGTATGATTGTAATATAATCATGGTGGACGTAACAATTACAAATTTTGGTTTATTTAAGGTACTTTTGGTTAAATTAAATCATTGTTTAATCCACAACAATGTCTTTATTTGCCATTGCATACTTTTAGGCGTTAGTTTATCAAACACTTAGCATAAAAATTAGTCTAACCATTTCCAAATTTAAAAGCAAAAAGAGAGTTACTTTGTTATTGTAACTTTGTATTGCGGATTTATAAAATTTGCTTATTGTGAATAGCATAACTTTAGACGCGGTTATGAACATTTGGCTGTTTGGCTGGAGTTCCATCAATCATTCACGCGGAAAAGCTCCTCGGACAAATAGGTCGTTTGGGCAGCTAAGCAGCTTACCCCAATGGTAACGGCTGTTGGATTTAATTAATTGCACCACAGCATGCCCGTTCCTGTTCAGGTTTTCATTGTACTTTGAAAAGCCATTCGCGGTGGGTGTGAAATGTCTAGATTGTCCCTTATATTTCATATTTCCTTTGTTTTTATGTCTGTTTGTTTGTAGCTAAAGCGATATGCCTGCTAGAAGTTAGTGTGTTTCTTGTTCAGGTTCCATTGGAGCTATACCGTGAATAGGTATATTGTTTCAATATTTGAATTATTCGACACACGCTCATTGCTATCCGTCAACCAACGCTCACGACCGTGCTGAATCGTTTCACTTGTTAGCAATTACAGTTACCCTTCCCGAAAACTCCATGCACTACCCTTTGTTAACCTTGTGTGGTCTTATTGTGCTAATTGAATTTTCATATTTATTTATTTAGGTGTTTCACGCTCGGTTCGTTCGGATTAGAGTGCATCTATCAATCGGGCCTTCCATACTGGGCTTTGGTATGGGGGTTTGATGATTTCGGCTAAGCTATTCTTGACGTGGCTTCGAGTGTGAATACGAATCGGGTTTAGCTTACCCAGCACTATCCAAATTTGTGTTGAAAGTGGTGACTTTCATTCAGACTATCAATTATTTGCATAGCCCTGAAGCGTCAAATTGATAAATCGAGTCAATTGTGTTGAGTCAGCGTGCGACATGAGCTGAAAGTAGTGGAGATTTTTATTCTTTTAATTATACGTTTAATTGAATAATTACTTTGTTGCTAATGGCTTGACCAAATAATGAATTATTTTGAAAACATTATTAAAAAGTCGAGCAGCAACAATTCGACAATGTTATTCTACACCTAATTGTTGAAATAAAACTTTCACTCGCACAGCAATAATTTCGCTCAACATCAATTACTCGCTGTGCCTCTTTATCTCGTCTCCACGCATTGGTTGTTGGAACATTTTAATTAATGAAATTGTGTACCACTTCAGTCGGTGGTAATAAAATTACGGTGGAAAGTCAACGGGCAAAGTAGCTGAACTTCGACTTGGCACTGAAATTGGCAAAGACAAGCCCGTGATGTTTGTCCACGCAAACACTTTACCTGGCAGTGTCCTTGACATGCAAAGCCGGCCGCAGAAGAAACGAAGAACCTTTCAATACGTTGGAATGGTACCACCAGCTGACAGCACGGATAGTGTACTGGCATGATATAAGCTTCAATTCGTATACTTTATTTGTTTTTCATTTGAGAAAATGTGTTCGTAAGCTAGAGCTACCGGAGCAGCAGTTTTTTTATGGTTAAACTTATATAGTTCTCATGGTTAATACATGTTTCTCACATGCATATTCTATATTACAAACTAGAAAAAATGAAAAAAGCACTAATCAGCCTACAGTTACTAATAGAAAACTAAATGAACGCTAAAGTATTGAGTACTACTTACTTATCTTTTGTTATATAGCATATCGTATAAAAAATGGATATCATATAAGATAAATAAAATTAGCAACATGCGAGATTTAGACATTTTCTGTACTAAGAACAGTATTCTGGTTCATGAGATACGCGTTACTTTGCAAACATAATAAAGCTAGCAAATTATGTAGCTTACACAGTCCCGGAGACGGTTTAACAAGATCGACATACATTCCATCCAACGATACGGTAACATGGAACTAGCTCCACTTGTTGCCTACTTACATGATCCCCAACACAGCACTTAACGTGTACTGGTGTTGCTGTCACAGTACCCGTCGGCAGATAAAATAAAACATCTAACGACGTATGACATGTCGGTCACACATCAAGTGTCGTTACGCGGTCGCTGTTGGCAGGCCCATCTTGGTGCCTGCTCTGGTGCCGATTCCCAGTGCCCGGTGTGTTATGCCTGCCAATGTCCTGAAGCTGGGGGTCTCACTCAAACCGCGCACGGTGTTTGCGTTGCTTAGTGCATGCAATAAACACACTCACCGCGGTACGGTAATCCATAGTCAACTGCTTTTGCACTCACAATCTCTCGTGTGTAAGGCGCTTCCAGCTTCCCGGTATGCGATCTAGTCAAGTGTGACGTTGAAGTGTTCCCTTGGCGTACTTGCCGTTGCAGGGTGATGCCATGACAGTGAGCGTTCAGTAGTACCCCAAAGGGTGTAAGATGGATTTGCAAAACCTTAGCGTTGGAAACGGGCAGCCAAGAACAACGGAGCAGAGTCATCGTCAGCACCATCAAGAATGGTAACGATGATGGTGAAGGATGTCATAAGCACTTAAAATGACATTTTGTAGCACGCTTTTCGTTTCGTGCACCGAAGGAATTGTGAAATTGACGATGGTGCAAGAGCTACTACGTATTAGAGGTTGCGATGTGCACTTTTTACCGTGTTCTTGGAAGGTTTACAGTTTGCTGTAGAAATGACCAGTATTTCTTTTATTTCTATAATGATTCGTAAACATTTTTTATAATATCATCAAGTAATTATAATCTAAAAAAGATGTATCCCAGTTCAATAAAATCAACACCTCATGAGCGTTAAAATATATCCTTCACCATAACAACAAATAACCAGCTAAACAACGGAACGAAAGGTTCATCGTACGGTAAATTGGCTTGATTTGTCATTGGGCTGACACGTTTGCTGGTGGTACACGATTTTGGCTGTCTGACGCCATCTGCACCACATTCACTCCACACATGTGAGTACGTGTGCGTGTGCGCCCGCGAACGGACACGATCGGAATCGTAATCAGTGCGGCCTGGTGAAACCGTAATTTGCAGAACATTCACTTTAATTCACTCAACCAATCTACCGTTGGGTCCGTTTTCCCCTTTTCCCGGTTAGCACCAGCCATTGATTGTTTATTCCAAACCATAAACGTAAATGACCATCATCGTGTGGGGAGGATGGAGAGATGGGGTGAAAATTTAAAGCCTCTGACCTGATTGGCGCGTACCGGTCCGAGCCAACACAGCGGCATCCCTATTTGCTAATAGTGGTTGCTGTTGGTGGTTGGATTGTGTGTGATTTTTTAAGCGAAAAGAGAAAAATTAGCCGAGAAGTTCATGTTTCTGTACAAATGGAAAAACGAATCGTTGGAAACAATCTGTTTGTGTCCAGCATCCGAGCTTCCAGACGAGTGGAAGAAGGTTAGCATTGAAGATTTTCTTCACGTTTCGAATAAATGGTAATAATTGCTGCAATCATATCATGAATATTCAAGCCTTCAGATTGTGGACGTTTTCGGTCAAACATTTGAGGCATTAGCAAGAATGGTGGTTAACAGTTTGTACTGCTTGAAAAAAAAAGCAACAGCTGTGTAACAGGTATTTCGTAACGGCAGATTGAAAGTTTGGTGAAGTAGAGAAACACAAGTACTTTTAGAAATTATTGCTACTTTTAGGCGTTCCAGAGGCGTTTCGATAACATTTGTGAAGTGTATTCTTAATGTATTTTCAATCTTAGTACAAATCAAGCACTTAAAGATTTAATTTACTTCCTCACAGGTCGTGTTCCTCAACTGATCAATAAATTCACATAAACTCTTATTGTTCCTATTGTTGAGCTCTCGAAGCTAATTAACAGCACTCAACGTACATGATTGCATCATTCAAAACGCCACCACGTGCTTTACAGAGCCAAAACCTGATCCGGAAACTGAAATTCTGCACAAAAACAAGTACAATCGAATCAATTGAGTTTTCTTGCCTGCCTACATGCTACCGCCCATTCCAGTTCCCCAGGATGGGATCGATCAATCAATCGCCGGTACGGCATTGTGGTTTGGAATGCATTATTGTGCCCAAGCATAACCTCAAATCATTATCTCGCGGTTGTGTACCACGATTAGACTATCGTACAGCACGGGTACGCGTAATTAATGGGTTCAATTAATGCGATATAAACGTCGGTTTTGGACACGGGTTATCGATTATCCTGTTGAACGCCACCAGGCACCCGGGTTACCGGGTTTAAATGGAACATACCGACTAGCTACTGTAGAGGTGTAGGGGCACATTTCGTTGCAGATAGGAACCTTTGAAATGTAGCACTTTCACCAGATTCGGTAGCATTTTCTTTCCATCCTAATTATAGTGCATAATTATCCTCTCCGCTAGTTGCCTATTGCGCTGCATCCCGTTGAAAAGAACCCACCAGAACCTGCAGCACGCCTGGACGAACGCATTGCATTGCCGGAAATGGATTAACATTGTTGATCATCGTGAAATTGGCACCCAAATTAGTGTTATGACGAGCTAATGAAAACTTAAGCTCACGTGTCGATGCAGCTCCTTGGTGTGGCAATCAAACGCATCAATCGAATGCTGCATACAGCCACATGAACAAATGTGGCAGCTATGTTAATGAGTGTTATTTGCACCATTCTCTCCGGATCAACCCCTTCGGGCCATGTTTGTGGTTACCCTCGAACGGAAGGGAAATTTATAATTCAATCCAAATTGTGGTTTCGGGCAATCCATACGATCAATTTACATGGGACAATTATAGCCAACATTAGCTTCCATCTTCGGGCGTTCGTTGGCGATAACTTAAGGGAGCGAAATTAAATTTCACTACATGTTTCTGAGTAGTTTAGGGTTTTAGGCGAGCGGGTTTCATAGCATGAGGGTAAAACGAGAGGAAACCGTCACAAAATGGTAAAATGAAGACCCATCTATCTAGAAACATCTGCAATGCGACATTTGAAAATAAATTTACATCGAAAAGGTCATTTTACAAACAGTATCGTGTTAAGAGCTTGAAAGTATGGAATCCTATAGACGAGTTACAATTGTAGAAAAATAAAGCAACGATTTGGACGAATTTTTTTAGATTTTGTAATGCATGTTGCATACCTTCAGGCGGTTAGATAAAGATGAAAGCAATATTACGATCTGGAAAGAGATCATTGAAAAAAAAAATGATTACTACTCACTGTTTTACTTTGCTTAATCAACTGGAAATAAAAGCACACACTACAATCCATTTGTATCAATTTAAAGGAGCTGGTATTCGAACGTCGAAACGATATTTTTCTACCCCACTATGTTTGCATTAAGCAATAAAGTGTATTAAATTTATGACTCTACCTTTGCGTTTGCCGCACGATCCCTCGAGGCAATCGACAGCAGGTGTGAATAATTGCAATCTACAACACGGTAGATTACACAATGGACAGAAACAGAGAAAAAAAGCAGAGTATAGAAATGAAAACAACCCACCTAATACACCTACGCCATGGCTGGAAATTGGATTCGGGACAAACGCACAAGGAAATGAAAGTTTTATTCAATTGGTGTTATTTTCTTCGAAGTGCCTCGCTGAGGCACTCGTAAACCAATCACTGTTTTGGGCCCATTTTGCTGAGTATTGTTAAAAAAAAATTTAATTGCTTTTATTCCCTTTGTTCGGTGGCCACTCAGTTAGAAACATAATACGTCACCGATGCTGCAAAATAACGAGTAGAGTAAAAAAATGCAGGAAATAATACTTGAGGAATACTTCCTCGCGCTGTGTGTACATTTGTTGCACATTTGCATACGCATAGGAATGGCATACTCTCACTGCGAGGAAGAGAAGTTGATGTACATGGTGGAGCAAACAAAAAAAAAAAAACAAATTCGCTTTGTGAATTGATTTTCCATTCCGTCTGCCGGTCGTGCATGAAATGATTTCGGAAATGAATTCTTTTACTCTACCGTGTCCCTACAAACCGTGCCAGTTGATGGGTGAATGCATGCTATAAAACATAACACCAAGGAAGAAAGCACGAGCGAAAGGGCTGAAGGATGTGAAGGTAACGGATCAGTGCAAAATATAATGCACGTGGCCATTTGACTGGGTTTGAAGATGTATGAATATGAATGCTTTTTGTTTCCTGTGCCAGATATTGCTGGCTGGTCGCGGGGTAGGAGAAAGGCCACAACCGGTTCCATCGAAAGCACTGCGGCCAGCTTGAGTACATTGATTACGCATGCAAAAGCGTTTTTCCATCGGATGTGATGGTTGTTTGGCTGTATTGAGGTTCGACTTTTAGCGTCGGTTTTTGAATGTAAGGTTTTTGCGTTGGCTTTAAAGTTCACATTGATATGAACCAACAAAGGTTGCCACGTACATAGAATGAACGTGTGTGGTTTTGCCTACCGTTTGCTGTACGTTTGTTTAACGGTACGGATTGACGTAAACACGGTTCACATTAATATACCAATTTATGGCAGGATAAAGATAACGTCGAAAGGGGTAGCTCACCCCAATGCGTGTTGCACATGCAAAAAATTTGCATTGATATTATAAAAAAGAGAACGATAGTGAAAGAAAAGCCTTTGCATATTCATGCCCTTGAGCGTAGAAAGCAGGGTTCGTCGTTTGGTGTGACTTGCTTTAGAAAATTACATTCAAACCGGTGAAGAGAAAGCAACCCTTTATGGTTTTTAGCATTCAATACGGTACCTTTTTTGTTACCAAACGTCAATATATTCACCGCTTTGGTGCAGTTTGTACTAAATGGTAAGTGAAAAACAAAACAGTACCGTTTCACATTAGCCAATCCGTGTCGATGGTGGAAGCTTTTAACTCACTTTACGGGTGTGCTTTCCTGGTACGTGCCTTATTCATTTCCCCCGACGCCGTATACGTCTCAGCACTAATGCGATGGTGGTTTACATGGATTAAGCGTTTAAGTATGGGTAGGAAAATATTCCCTCCCAAAAACGGGTCGTTGCATGGAAGGGTGCACATACAGCACACAGCTTTGATGCGTCCGTTCCCACAGTCCCGCGCCAACCCGGAACCATTCTTAGCGTGTTGCATGACATATTAATTTGCAACATGAACGGCATGTTTGCAACAGCTTTCCACACTCTACCTATCGGTGCATGAAACAGCAGTGCTGGAGGTTATGCTCCCTTATGTTAGGGGTAAAAACTTGGCGCCGGTTCAGTATACTCTCGTCGGGCGTTTTAGCGTGCCACGTGAGGGTTTATGGATTCATTACAGGTTGTGCATCAAGGATGTTACACGGTGTTTAATGAATGGTAATTTTCAGCCTTTAACTGGCAAGATGGAGGAGGGGGGGGGGTGGAGGAAGCAACGTACTCACTTGCTACATCCCCCTCCACATTCTATAGGGGATGCACCTGCGAGGCAATGGACGAAGTACTAAGCGATTTGTATTTTAGATGATTGTGTTTTACATGGCAGTAATCGTGTTTGCAGTCGAACGATTTCAATGTTGAGATTGTATGCTGTTTGTTGTTGCATGTTTTTTTTTGTTGAAAAATTGCCTTAATTAAATAATAAATATGAACTGATTTTGTGACTAGTGTTTTGCTGTTGTGTGGAGAGCTTGATAGACAAGATTGCAAAAAATTGAGGAAATAGCCATACAAATACTAAGGTGAAATTTTCAAAACAATATAGTTTACAATCTCTAGAACACTGAATGTTGTATTGGTGTAGTTGAGAAGAGTGTCAGAAATAACGAAGAAATTCTTAGTAGGGAGCTAGGCAGAAGTAAAAATGAAGAATATTCCCACCTAATTGTTGTCCAGTGAAGTGAGCAGTTACAGTTGGGGATTGACAGCATTCAGTTCGCTTGGTTTATTCGGTGACTCTCGCTCGTCAAGTTTTGTCCAATAAAATGTTCTTAGGCCAAAGTTAAACGTAACAGCGAGAAAAATCAGGTAACGGGAATAAAATTTGCACAATAATGCTTTGGAATGTTACAGTTGGAAAACGATGAAGTATGATGGTTGGGTACCTTCCTAGAAAATATATTCTTACCACCTACGATCCTTAGAATGAATTTAATTTCAAATGTTAAGTAAGAGATAGCTCAGCGTTATCCAATTCTAATGGTTGTTTTTGATTGTTCATTATAAAACTAAAGGTTAATGGATGTAAAGGAATGGCTATAAAAATAAAAATAATAAAACACTAAATTGTGTTGAATTTAAATTGCGACTGTAGACCCCATTTTTCGCACGTGTTCTGTGTCGCAAAATGGTTGCGACTCACGTTATCAATTAACGGAGCGTATATTAATGAACTTTACCACTATTCCATCATCATCATCGTCGTCGCTGTCGGCTTCAAGAAACAGGTCCTTTAACCAATCATAACTCTACTGTTGTTGAGGGGTTTTTCCCCGTTCCACTTTCACGATAGGGGTACGATTATAAATGTGTGCAAATTATTGCGCACCACATGCGCCACGGTTCATTAACAAGGTGTTGTGGAAAAAGTGTGGGAGCCTGTCGGTCAAATATTTGATCGTAACCATTATGGACACAGTTCGTACACCTTTGTGAAATCACGCGCTAGGCTATGATAATGGACAATCACCAAACGAGGCAACAGCACCATTTAAGCATGTGATGAAAGTTGTTGTACAATGCAAAACAAGAGTCGCAAACCGGCATCCGAGACGAAAGTGCATCGATTGTTAATCAGCTGGGCCGTTTTGGACCGAAAATCACGTGTACGTACCGTACGGAAGCACGGCAAGGATGTTCAAATAATGTTCAATCAAAGCACCGATTGAAAGAAACAATAGGCCAATTATTCTACGCGCTTAAGCGATCATGAATACATTACGGCATGCTGCATGTATGCGTGATGCACGTAACAGTACTTTGGTTGGTCCACGGACTTGAAGCCACCACTAGCATGGTATAATAAAAAGCAAATTATGTTCATAAAAACCATCGAATGGAGCGAATAGGGGTGATGGTGAGCACACTGTTTAGCGCTCTGAGGCTGTTGATGTTATTCAAAGCTTGAGGCATGGCACGTGCTTTTGTGCTTCTTGTTAACTGTGGATGTATGGTCAGCATGTGGCAAACGAGCATACCGCTGGCAGATTGTAAGTGAAAAATTGCATGAATTCTCTTCCGACATGAAGAGTACGAGGATTATGATGGTGGATAAAAATTTCAATCAATTTTACCTCGCGCGTTCGTTGTTGTTCAAACGGTCAGTAGCTTATCGTTGTAGCGTGCGCTATTAGCTATTGTTTCAACAATGATGTCTGTCAATGAATGAAAGCTTAGAATGTAATAGTACGCCTTGTATTCTATGGAAAACATTCTTTACATTTGCTTATGTATCGATAATGAGTAAACTTACTCAATGCGCCTAAAGGTAGGCAATACAAAGTATATTTTCATTCATCATTCTATAGTTAAGGACTATGAGTTACTAAATCACAATATTTTTTCGTTTGAAAGTAATTTATGGTTAAATATTCGTGTGTCCATTTAACATCTGTATGACTTTATTTTACATAAACATTAATTATATTCATCACATCGTTTCATTTGAATTGAACGCCGTTTTTTGTGCTTTGAATGTGACTTATGTTACCAGTTTGCCCCATCAGAACTCCCATTCGTATGCATCATCCACGTTTTTCCCTCACAGCAAACATCGTTCACGCCCAGGTTTCCAGCCTAGTGCCCATCGATCAATCTTGATTACCCTTCTTACAGATGCTTTAAAATCATTTATTTCATGTCATTCCGGGTCACGGCAAATGGATGAGAATAAATCAGAGCTTCCCGTGCGGACGTACCGCCCCGTACGTCACGGTTTCATCCATGTGCACGAGAGAACGCCCCGCATGTGGTACGTTTGCCAGCGAAACGGAAGCATTCACTGCGTTCAGCCATTTAAATCAATTTCCGATTGTAGATCGTGATTCATCCCGGCCCTATGCTTCACTTGTGAACTTCATAACGATGGCAGCTCACCATCGAAAAGCCAATCGAACAATCAGGTTGAACCTGGTTACGGGTGTTTTTCTTTCTTTCTTACTCTACCTTACTGCTCATTGCCTTGTTTGCCTTCAGAAGCATACGCATGTATGCTCTTACCAAAATCGTTGAGTTGCTGTGCGAGTTCTTTCCGAAGGCGCTTTTCTCGATTTATCACTAAGAAGAGTTTTGATTTTCCCAACTATCAGCATATCGTCGTGTGCAGCCGGTTGGAGGAACTCCTAGATGGTGTTTGGGATTTTTTTCGTCGAGCTAGAAAACAGGTCACGTAGGAAGTTATCTTTGCCATCGAAGAATATTGATTATGCGGTGACATTTCACGGGAGAAGATTTTTCTCCATACCGTTGCTTCACATGTATCGTTTCACTCGAGTTTAATCCGGGGAGAACGATTCGCATGCAAAGAATCCCCCATGGAATGATGATTTCACAGTCAAGATCTCAAGGTGAACTGATGTGTTTACTTAGCATTAAATCAATTTCAATTCCTCCATGGAATGCCACTTTAAGCGAAAAAGATAGTTCCCTTAAACACAGTACGTATGAAAGAACATCCCAGATATCAATTGTAACCGACAGAAGTAGTTTGCAACAGACTTCTAGCTAGCCTTAGATTTGTCAACTTTAATTCAATGTACAATCTATGACATTGTTAGGGAAACTATTTTTCACTGCACGTCTGTACACTTGGACTTACTTTCCGGCTGCCGGTTTAGCTGCAACTTTACAGTACCATCTGTACTGGCCGTCTCAGCGGAAAACTCTTCCAACTACAAGCATAACTTTCGGTACCAACTTTGACTGACTTGTTCCGTTGGTGCAGTAGCTGAAGGGGAATAAGTTTTCGGTATCCATTTTCTGCTTGCACAACTCTACAATGTGGACGTGTGGACCGCTGCCCGTGTACTGGAGGGTGTTAGTTTGAAAGTAATACAACACATCCTCCACCCTGTGCAAGCTTTCGGTCCTGGGTGGGTCTAATGTGTCTTGCATAGTTAGGTTCGGGAGGCGAAGCACGCCGCTAACCAACTTATCAAGTGTCCCATTAAAGCACACCACCAAATGTCACGGGAGAAGGCCAACGGGCAGGTTCAAAATGGTGGCACGTGACAGACGAGTGAGTTGGCGTAACTGGGATAATGGAATTGTTCGGTGTATAGCAACATTTATGCGATCCTCGGTCGAGGTAGGGATGTTAAATCTGGGAGCGGAAATTGCGGACAGGTCAGAACGTTTCACGGTCATGCATTTTTGATACTATCGAGCTGTACATCTTAGAGTACAGCGGCCTGCTCGCCAGAGGTCATTCGCTGAAGTAATTGCAAACGCTGATTGCTTTCTCCTTGGATTGCCGAACCCAGGTCTCAGGTAGTATATTACAAAGAGCTACTACGTACTCGCTACTACGTCCTCATCAAAAATACATTTCTCTCACTCCCGAAAGGAGGTCACAAAGCACCGACGGCAATACGGTCCTAGCAAAATAGCTTTATCAGTAGTTATCACACCTTTGATAGATTCTATCGTCTCGCCTTAACGCAGCTTTCGGTCGTCATGGGGCGCAAGGGTGCCAGAGTTAAAATCCTAAGAAATGGCAACCAGACAACCAGTGGTGGTGTGACAGCATTTGTAATGCATCGGCGTGTCCGCCGTGTGTTTCGGTATGCGGTTACGTCCGTTACGTCGTTTGTCAACTCTCCGCATGCAAGTCAGTAACGGATTATCTGACACTAGGGGGACCAGGAATAGAATTTATGGATTTGTGGTTAACGGGAGACGCTCTTGTACCGGACCATCCTGACACCCGACGTAGGATCGATGTTAATGGTGTAGCCGTGATGTTCGTAACAAGGGTTCCGGTACACAATCGAGAACCGACTGTGGTTTCAAATTGTCACAGTCGATACGGAAGTTGGATGCTGTGAACGGATTTGGCACCTTTCGCTGACAGCGGTTTTGTGGGATGAACTGTGAAAACTTTTAACTGGAGTTGAATAGTGAATGAAACTACAAAAACGGAATCTTAATACCCAACAGCCTGACAGAAACCGAGAAAAACGTTTGATTATTCATTATGGACAGTATTTGAAGGAATTGTTGCTTGATAATATTATTAACATTTTTAATAATTCAACGGACTAAAACTTTTTTTTTGTATGAAAAAGAGCCTACTTTCAGACGCACTGATGATAACAAAAATCTTCTTACAATACTGATATTTGTTTTACCAGTGGCTTTCTGGAAAATGCTTCTTTTTGATAGAACAGTTATTTTGATAGAGCTGCAAACGTCCAATACCTTCTTGCTTAGGATCATTTTATCTAACGATTATCGGTCAGCTGTAATGCCTTCCTCACCAAGTGCCTGTTACGCACATAGTTGACCATTGCCGGCAAACTATAAGACGAACAAGAGAAAAGCAGTTCCCTCATTTAGAATCTGATCACTCGTTTGATTCGCTTGATTCTGGAACAGATTGCTTCACTGATGCCAGACCCGCGAACTGCCAGAATGTCTTCCGCCAGCAGCTTCCATGGCAGGCATTTGATCCATACGCTCCAGTGACCGATGGTGGCTAATCCAATTAGTCCGAAAAATAAATGAGTCGCATAATAAAAGCGGTCATCAGAACGACCAAACACACATACGGTTCTTCCAAAGCAACTTCCTTTCCTCGGGTCGGTGTGGTTGAGTGTGGTGGGTGATACGGACCGTTCCGGTGAATGTTCGGTGGATAATTCGTCCCCGGAGACAATGACAGTTCAATTAATATTTCATCCGGCGGGCACCATTCGATTGATAAATATTTATTGATGAAATCAGATTCTATTAGCCACCCGGTTGAATTAATGATAAGCATTCCCAAAATGTGACCCGGCGGGCTGTGGGAGCTCGTGTGGAAGATTCCGGGGAGTTTCCCTTATCCCACTGCTTCCATTTTTGCTCTGTTTGGTTCGTGGTACTCCAGAATCACATTCCCAGCCGGCTGTTTGGTAGTGGGCGTCGGTTCGATTTCCGCTTCCGAAGTGTCGTTGAGAGTGAAATACATTTTGGCATCTTGACACACATATACACAGCAGCCACACAGTTTTGTCGGGTGGAATGCTGAGTGATTCGGTTGGGATAAAAGGAGGAGTTGTGCTGTACGAGCTGCTTGCTGCTGCGTTCTGTAGACATCGCGATTGAGATGAGTGTTTTTATTTGTGTATGGTTTTGAGTGAGCAAAAAGAATGTATTCTTTTTCTAGCTTACATTCAATGCAGAAAGCTGAGTTTTGGGCATTGATGATGATTTTCAGATGTCACGGGCGTTTCAAATGGATTTGGGTTATGTGTTGCTAACCTTGAACTTAATTTAATTCTAGTGCATTGTTGATGAATCATAATAAAGCTTTTTTTCTTCTGAAAGTAGAATGCTTAAAACTGTATTTTAATATGCTTTTAGGATGCTGAAAATGAGGTTTTAAATGCTGTAAGATTTTTTAAAGTATCTCTTAATATATTTATTTATCTATATCTGAAAATAAAAACAAATATGTTTTACATAACTTAAGTTTTCTCGTGAATTTTTGTTATCTTAGTAAATCCAACTCTGATGCCACTGTGCAACAGAAATTCAACAGAACTAGCTGCAAGGTACTTCCAAGCGACGCAAAATCGCCATCTTATCCGCTCAGCATGAACCAGCGCCTCGGGGGTGCACTAGACGAAGTGATCGAAGTTTTAATGATGCTGATAATCGAATAAAATTAAATATTTCATGAAATACTTTCGTCACCTAGCGTACACGCCGTTCGGTTCACTTGGTTTGGTAGTGGACTCTTGAAATACTGCATACACACACACGCGCGTCCACATGCACACAAGCTTACATTCGCTATGGTGCTTCAACGGATGCGATGATCCAGCAGACTAAATCCCACCGTGGGAACCATTTATCTTCACGCGTGGGAAAAATCCTTGCCCGTGAAGAGGTGTAAGGAGCACGCCGTCGGGGATGGAGCTGTTGGATGGAATCACGGCAACTTAAGCGAACTTTGGAGTTTGTCAGCAAGCAGCGTTAAGACAGGACATCGTTCTTGAGGGCATTTTTACTTGCCTTCGTTCTGAACGCGTCCCGTCTAGGCTGAAGTTATGCACGCAGCAAGACATAAAGTGACTTTCTGCCAACGTCGGATGCTTTTCAGAAGTAAAGGTAAAAGGCCAAAAATGGAGCTATGCCTTTCGGTAACTTTTTGCTTGTCTTATTTTTCCGCCTGGCGTTAAGCGTACGCCCATACACCCAAAATCGTCCCATAAAAGTGCGAAACAGAGCAATAAAAAACTCTCCAAATAGTCATCATTTTATGGTGCTTTCTTTGATTTTCTTTCGAGCCCAATTGCGAAGAGCTTGCTTGGTGCGTTACCAGTTTCTCCCACCTTGCTCTCGTGCATTAGCGCCAATGTCGCACAACGTCTCACTCACTATCGTGAAGATGCAATTCCATCGGGAAGGATTTCGCTTTCGAGCTTAATTTTCCACCAGAGTTACCACTGCCGAAAAGTCCGACAGGCACCAAATGGTTCAGAAAAAGTCTCATAAAGTTACAGTTGGTGAGAGCATTGCCTTTCCTGCTGACAGAAAGAAAAGGAAGGAGCATTGATTGGAGGAGCATGAGTAAGATGAAAGGAATGAATAGAGGAAGCAAAATAAAAGTGGGTAAACTGCTAAAAGGAAGCAACCAAAAGCGAACAACTCGGATCAGTATCATTTGAATGAAAAGTGGAATTAAAATTTAAATCACTTAATGACAACCTTGCGCCGTGACGTAACGGCCCTTAAGTCGAGAAGCATGGAAAGGAGAGCGATAACTACCGGTACATTCCACAAAGTCACGCCTATCTGTAGGGGAAAAAAGCATCAAAAGCATCTTGAGTGAGGCACCCAAAACCCACACACACGCACCCATTTGCAACGGGGAAAAAAAAAGAAATGAAACCAAAGCAGCTAGCATCTCGAAGACAGCTTCAACTCAATTTGCTTTCCGAGAGCGCGCTCGTACAAATCCAATTCAAATCGCTCAGCGAAAGCGCCTAAAAATATGCTATCCGCCTTTCTCGTGTGTCGACAGCAGTATCCGAAATCACGGAAGAGGCCTGCGAATGTAAAATCCTTTTTTTACGACAAGCATTACCACCATGGCGGAGCATCCTCTTGCCCTTTTCCCGTTGCTCTTTATCCACGCCCTCAATTCCACGTACCGGATGCGGTGGCTGGCAGGGCAGGGTAAAGATTGTTGCACATTTCGGGGCTGTTGCGTGGCATTGCGTAGCTGTTCAGAAATTCAGATTTGTAAGGACCAAAGTTGGGTTGCTGTTGTGAACAGCATGGGAAGTTGGGGAAGGAGTTGAGAAACGGATGGAGGAGTAGGAAAGTGATTTGAATTATTACTGAGATGGTTCCGAGTAGGGTTTTTATTCTGCTTTCTCTCGTTGAATTTGGTTTTTGCTGTCGGTGCGAAAATCCTGCCAGAACATCTTCATCGGATGCTTTATCGGTAGTGTTATATGGGTTTTTGTGGGGCATTTTAACTTTCGGCGCACGGCAGCGGACAGCACCACGAATGAAACTAGAGCGTATTATTTTTATGTTGCAAGACGACGCACGCTGGTGTAATCGTTGCTGGGATAAAATATCGTTTGTCAAATTTATAACGTATGGAATTAAGGATTATAGATTTATATCTTTTTCTGTGGATTTTTATTTCGGACGGGAGTCATTTTGGTGAGGTTGCATTTATGATTTGAGCTTGCCCAAGCAGGATCTAAGCGTGCTGCCATTTTGTTGAGGTGGATTATGATTTGTAGCGATTCGCCGTGCTGTGTTTCGTGAGAAAAAGATGGCGAGGTGGTGTTTTACTGCACGTGCGTTATGATCGCAAGGATCATTAGCTTCCATTTAATAGTATTTTCTTCAATGGAGCATTCCAAAGAGTTTGTTATGCTGTTGAACCAGCTTTGGTGTAAAACTGATCAGTCAAGAATAAATATTGTGCATGCCTGCTTCAGAGTGTAAGTAAAACAATCATGGCTGTGTGAGTTTCAAAGAATAAATTCTAGCTAAGAATATGATAAGCAAGGTAAATTTGATTGTGAAACTGTCCCAAAATTGATACATCAATTATGCACCCAGCAGGCCTTATGTTGTTTCCCCGTACTACTCTACCTACGTTCGCAGACATGGCGACCAAACTTCCGTTCCGCCGTCCTTATCCGTCCAAAATTGACCAAAGATAAAATTCAATTTCGGAAGTTGGAAATGATTTTCTCATTATAATTTTCAAACCACCTTGGAGAGTTGGGAAAGACCGGCCGGACGACCGACAACCACACTTTGTTGTTTCAACCTGATGTACCGGATTTGCTCCCCGTGATTGTCCATTCCGAAAGGTTCAAGAACCTGGCCGAATAGATGGTTGTATAGTTTCTAGTCTTCTTTTCGAGTTTTATTCGTATCAATTTTGCCCCGTTTTTTTTTGTACGAATTTTGAGCTGTGAAGAACATTGGGACGAAAATTTGTGAAGCAAATTCAGTTTTTCAAGTTGATAGTTGAATAGAAAGGAATGGAAGGAAAGGAAGAGTGAGGATGCTGGAATAAGACACGGACATCGACAGACTACATTTGCAATTGTGAAGTGGACCGGATGGAAAATAATCAAATAACGATGGAGTTTTGCATTAGGGTGGAACGTCTAGCAGCTTTTATACAGGGGAAGACAAAGTTTTGGGGAGGATTGGATCTTCAAACATTCTTCTAAAGACAAGGAGAAGGTATGGTCACCTCTGTTCTCTGCGCATATTGTTGCTTCGAATTGTTTCGGCAATAAAATAATGGTACACTGACCATAAGAGCGGTTTGCATCGTCCAGAAAGTGTTATGTCTGACGTTCCAATATCGTTTCTGCTACAATGTGAGAGAGAAGCATTCTAACCGCTTTGGTAGCGCCGGATGCTCGTTTTGACGAGAAGCTTCCTTTGATGGCAAACTTTCCCAACAAATCTTGAATGGCTGATAATCGAATATTACCCAGCACCCCTCACCTTTCACTGCACGGAAGATTCCCAGAACTGAACAAGAATTGGAGCACGTCGTACCCTGACACAGTTCGATGGATCCGATCGTTCGAAGGAAACTTTCTAAGTATGAACACAATCGTGTGACAGGCCCGGGAATAAGAGCACGTCCGATGCTTTAAGGGCACTGAAACGGTAACAGCCTTCCGTTCAGCACTGTGGGGAGTTCCGGAAGCTTTCCGGTGCAAAACAAAAGATTTCATTAGGATTTGTGATTTTCACACATAACACCGCAGTGGCACTTCCCGAGGCAATAACAGGAAGTTACGACCGGAATCCGGTGCTTTGCAATGGCGCTGCATAGCAAATATGCCCTAAAAGCCGATGATCACCATCGGAAGGTACGCGAGGAGTAGGGAGAAGAAGGCTCACATCTTGGAGCTTCTTTTTATTTGAACCGGTAGAGTTATCACTTGACGCTTCTGCTACAACTGAACGGCATTTCTGCATGGAAATGGTTCCAAAGTACCCGCAAAATGGAAACCTTCCGAAATCTGAAATTCCAAACGTGAGAAAACTTGATTTTGGCAACAAACAACTTTTGTGGCTAGAGGTTGGTGGGATTTGAGGACCCTTTTATGGTTTTGTGGTGCTACATAGGTGTGTGGAATGTGTTATGGTCAAATTTAGTTCGATTTGAATGTTGCAGCACCAAAACCAAACGAAAGAGTGGGTATGCAGAAAAGAGAGAGAAAGAGAGTGAGTTGTGCAAATTGATTTTAAATGGAAGCAATTTATATGTGTACGAGCTGAACGGCTAAATGGTACATCCGGATTGGGTAAATAATTTAATATTGGCTAGATTGTACACTAAATACCTGCATATCGCTTGGTGTTCGATTGGTCGAAACGGTGTGACCACTATCGATCGTTGGATTTACGAATGCAAATTGCTTGCTAAGCAGTACATTTATTGCAACAGCGCTATTACCTAATTGACTAATGAAATAACAAAGAAGCATTGCCTGAATGTAGCTTCCGGCACCAGAAATGGGTCAGTTTAGTGCGAAACAGTTCACTAATGGGTATTTTGCCGAATCTTATACAGGTGATTTCGGTGGTATTGTAGCGAAATTCCAGTGAAAATAGTTTTCCTAGGACTTGCGTTAGTCAAATAAATGCTAACAATGCCATTGACTGCGCCTGAATGTTTGCAATGTTAGCACAATTTGAAGAATTTTGCGATAAATTGGGATTGGTTTCAAATAATTCCAATTGACTGATTTAACCTAAAACAAGAATTCTTTTCATATCATCTTACACAATAATCATGTGGTATTTTGTAAGAATATATCACTAAAATATAATTCAAAATGATTTTATTTGCTCATTATAATTCATACCAATAGTCGTCATATCTAGCATTGCTTATCGCCGATCGCCCGTGAGTTTTGACGAAATTTTCACAGCATATCACAATCTGATCGAAACAACGTCGAAATCCATGTATTCCGTGTTCCTGAGAAATCGATAAAAGTACCAGAGTAATGATATTAACCGTACCCAACTTCACAACGCATTTTCCACGTCTACTACTCACAAAGTACGGGTCGATGATAATCCTGTCCAGCTCCTGGCCACGGTAGTTGCCAAGCAGCTCAATTTTCGCCCTACCATCTACCGGTGCCAGATGCAGCAGATCGGCCACATTCGACTCATCCATACCGAACACATAATCGAACTGACGGAAATCATCCGAGCAGATCAGCCGTCCGACGTGATCCGAGGTGAGTTCGTGTTCTGCTAGTACGGCTAGCGCCCGTGCTTCCGGCTGACGGCCTACGTTCCACTCGCGCAATGCGGCACTGTCAACGTACCAGTCGTTGAGGTTATTTCGTGCAGCGACACTTTTCATCACACTTTCGGCCATTGGCGAACGGCACGAGTTGCCTGTGAGTTAGAATGAAACTGATCCAGTGATCGAATGTTGTCACCGTTCATTGATGCTTACCGATGCAAACGAAGAGGATCTTCATCGTTGGGGAACGGGTGGTAACAAACTGACAACACAGTTTGCTATCAGCTGAGCAATGACTTTATTTTTAGGGAGACTGTTTGTTGGCAAACAGTTCGGTTTGACGCAGAGTCTTCGTTAGCGATTGCGCAGTGGAATGTGTGATCGTTGTCGGTACAGAGACGATCGGATGCTCAATTGCGTACCATGCAGGCGTTTAAATTTAATGCAGAGATGTCAAACATGAAACAAGAGAGAAGAAAGTTAATTTCAATATACTAAATTGTGTCGAAACTTGTATAAAAAAATATGTATGACTTTCTTAAACAATATCCAATATCCATTTTTCTGTCATTATTTTTCTTAAAACAATATTCCAGGAATACATTTTGAATACACCATGTAAATGAGCTGTAAAAGCTAATGATTCTTAAAATATGTTTAATATTGCTCTTTATTCTAGTACCAATTACCAGAATATAAAAATATGTCCATAAACAATTATTACGCACTCCAACAACCAAACAGGTCATTAATTCATCCATCTAGTTTCTGTAACTTGCGTGTCCATTAAATCCCAATTGTGCAGTAAACCTGGTATATCGACCCAAGACCTATCTAAACACAAACTTTCATTATCGTAGCCATCAATTCGGGTTAACAAATCGAATAACAATTTCAGCAATTGGTTTGAAATCTAAAAATTATACGGTGAACCACAAACATGACCCGTTGATCGCGATTTTACTCCATCCAATTCGTGACAGGTGAGGACGAATGGTCGTTTCGTGAAGATATCCCCGAGCTGGATGGAAGTTTAGTAAGGCAGTTGTGGTTTGTGTATCGATAAATAATAATCCTTTCGTTTCGGTTTACGATCAGAGGAGTAATTTTCAAGCGGAGTGCAGTGCACCATACCAGTAAAAAGTGTTGGTGAGCAGCAACGACTCAGGTTTTGTCAATCAACTGACTGTACGGGAAAGGATATTTGTTGTTCTAACACGGGCAGTGGAACAAAAAAAAATCATATCGTACTGTTTGCGTTCACTTTACGGCTGCCAAGCGTACAACTAGCGCGAACGTGGTGGAACCCTGTCTCGTCTACCGACCTTCAATTTAACAGAAAGCGCCAACGGACGACAGTAGTAGTGCGATGGTACGAAGACGATCAATTTCTGGCGATTACAGATTTTTAGGAACTGGGACCGGATCGTAAAAGTGGATGTTTTATATTTGGTTGCTCGGTTATGTTTGGGTTTGATTGGCTTTCATGTGGGAAAGGAATGGGGATCACTTACTGCATACCGCCAAAGGAAGGTGTAGGTAGTATGTCCTCGCTAGGCTGATGGTATCCTTCGGTGAGTGGTTTGCTTACTGGCAGTGTAAAAAAGATGATTCGACCGTGCAGCGGTGATGACGAAACCTCGTGGAGAACGTCACGCGCCCATGAAAGTCATGAATATTCGGAACCGAATGCCGGTGGACGGTTGTCGTTGTGATGGATTTGCAAATGTTACGAAACGGCAAGCGTGGTGCTTATGGGGTGCAGAAGTAAAAAGAAGCACAGGGAATTGTCACAGAAAATTGGAACGTGCCACTGTTTCGTGCTCGTTGTGGTATGCTTTTGGACAGCGGTAAATTTACCCAGGTAAATAAAATTTCGTTTAGCAATAATGCTAATAAAATTATGTTTACTACAATACGTTCAAGAGCATGCCCTTGTAAGCGTGTGCAGTTGTTCTGGGGCTCTAGAATCATCGGTTGAACGTCGCCAGGTAGATTGTGCGGATAGATCATGAGCATAAGGGTGTGCACGGTGTGTTGGAGCAGTGAACGAAACGATATCCAATTTGAATGTAGTCGCTGGAATTCTCACAGTCAAAGAAACAGATAAACACACAAACGTTTCGCCAAAGGAACGGTATGGCATTGCATAATGCCAGGCGTATTTTAACAAACTTCTCAAGAAGTTAACGCACAGAATTTGCCGCTTCCTGGCGGGTGGTGCATTTTTCCGCTTCCATTTTGCGTGCTGTCGATAGTTTACGCTTTCCGCTTGCGACCGGAAGTGAAACTAAGATAAATTGGCATTTCGTTGAAGAATCGAGAGCGTTTCTTTGCACTTTGCACCATACGCTGGCTGTTTGGTTTCCTCTACCACCGCTCAGTGCACTTTTATAAGTAAGTTTTTGAACAGTTTTCCACCCTAACTCACTCGCTCACTGACTTTCACTGACTCGTTCACTTCGTTGCCACTGGTTGGTTGGCGAGCGCGTTGCAACTATTTCACCGGCTGCTCGCATCCTGTGTCGGTTTGTGTTGCGGAATGGCACACTCCGGATGGCGATGGATGGGTGAAGCGGCTCGTGGATGATGGTTGCTATTTTTCGCTTCTTAAATGGGAGTGTAAAGTAGCTGGGAGGGTTATTTTTTTCTTCGAGTGACGCGCATCTCTCTTTCATGTTATATTGCAAAGTAAAATTGGTTGAGGGTGAATAGAAAAGACGACGACGAAAAAGAGAAAGATGTACTACTCACATAATTACATGAATAATTTTACAACAGAGGGCTCATGTAACAGTTTTTCACCTGGCTGTAAGTTATAGTAAACAAAATACCAGCAATTGTCGAATTTAAAGTCAATCTTACTGTACGTCATTTCTTTGTCATTTTGTAACGATTCGAATGAACACACATACCCTCAACACTTTTAGTGTAACCCACCGTTTAACAAGTCAGAAATTTCTGACACATATTTTTAAGGATGGAAAACCCCATTTTCATCATGGCAAAGCTTGCCCTTAACAATAGAACTATGAACCCGGATGTGCAAGAATTTTGGAACAGAGGAACAGGTTGCAGCAAAATGGGGAACAATGTGAACGCAGACTTAGAAAGTTAGAGAGGTACCCTAATGCACCGAACGGGGGAAAGGCAAGCAGTTCCGCTGTCAGACAGCTGAGCAGCGTCGTATTCGTCTATCACAAATTGGAGCAGGGTTAAAAAGAGAGAAAGAGGCAAAAAATAAAACATCTGTACAAAACATACGTGCAGTGTCACGGTGGGAAAGTTTTTCCATAAATTTGTTCTACTGCAATAATATATTTGTGCTCGTAGGAATGGCCAATACAGGGTAGGGTTGGGCCCTGAAATGATGAAGAATTGTAAAAGTAAGACAAGAAGGAGAAAGAAAAAAATAAAACGCAACTACAAACGTTACCGATGACACAAGCACAGCAGTACGAATGATGCGCTTGGTGGCAGAATTTGCCGGGTGGAACTTTTGCCAATGCGGCTACCAGCTGCACTTTTCTCGTTCATGCACAAATGGATGCTCCTATAAAAGGAATACTCCTATGGGACCAATCTCGAAAAACAGGCGGCAAAGAACAAATGCGTTTCTTCATCGCTGTCATTACTTTCTGCTTGTTGGCTGTGGCCCGTACCGGAGCGTTAGGAACGCGCGCACTTGGAGTGCAAGTTTTGCTCATAGTTTTGATGTATTATCCATGTGATTCTTAAATGAGTTTTGTTTGCAACGGGATGTTGTTACGTTTGGTAGGGCTTGATTCTCGAGAGACATATTTGTCTGACTTCACAGATTGAGGCATCCGTAAAACTTAATGGAATGGGAACGAAAATAATAGCTTGGAAAATGCTTTAATGATGCTTAAAGAAAAACAAACATTTCGTGGCTAAAAACATAAAGCAGTACTGACCTTTATGATGAAAACATGGAATAAACGATCACATTATTTCTTAAATAATAAAGCAAAACAGTAACAAAAAATCATCTTCGTCACCTGCAAAAGGAAAGATGCGGTTTATTCTTCAAGTTGTAAACTTTCTTCCAATTTGGTAAAGCCAAATGCTCACGTTTCTGGTTTCAGCATCTTCTAGTTTTTGCTGACCTTTAATGGTGCATTGTTGTAAACATTTTTGGTGTAGCAAAACCGAGAACCTTCTCCTTTAGAATAGTACAGGAAAAAGCTCTTCGAAATACCCTCTTACCAGCATAACTGTGTGTAATTCTTCATTTAAGTATCTTTCATTTTATGGTAGCTGCTACGAATTGGCTGAAGGATAAAAAGAAAGAAACGGTGCTGCTACAAAAACGCGCGCGTGGTTAAAAATGTTTGCTGCTTTAAAATGTGCACATCATTTTTTCTGGGATTTGCTTTCCTTGAACCACACCCTATACCATCATCAAAGTGTAGTATTGTTTGGTCAGTGCAATATCTTAATTTATAGCGTGCAAAGTAAAACCATTAACGTTCCAGGAAGAAGAAATCTCGGCGGAACAGAAAATCTCCAACACTTGTACAAAAATGGCGAAATAAAAGTCAATTACATTATTAGAAACTCATTAAAGTGGTAAAATATAGCTCTTGCAGAGAGGCAAAAAGTAACCCACCAAGACAGCAAGGCGGGAAAGTGCACATTCGAGTACGGAACGCAGTACGACGACTGGAACACTAACCATGATGACGCATTATTGTTAGTAGTGTGCAACGTATCATTGCTCTGAGCTGGTTGCTGCAAAACCAGTTTTCAATGGCATTCGGCAATCCGGTCGTTTACTTTACCACAGTAGTAGCTTTTGGGTTTGGCACGCTCGGGTAATCGATACATCCGAGTTCCGAGAGAGATGTTCCCGATATCCGCCAGATAATGGGAAAAGTTTTGTACCGTCTACTTGCGTTGCTTCTCCTCCTGTCCACCTTTGAGCTTAGCTTTGCGAAATGCCAACTCCAAATGGAATTGAAACATCCTAAATGGCGGATATTCTTGGAATGATGCATTTAAGGGATTTTTCTCTTTAGTACAAAGAATGCAAGAAAAAGTGTGGCCCGGGTTTGGTGTACCCGTTGTACCGTATGATAGTAGTGTCACTTTTTTATCATCAAACTTTTCAGTGAATAAAGTTTTTCACAAATAAAAAGGGAACATAGGATTAATTTAATAAAACAGCTTATATAATTGGTAATTTGTGTAGTACTCTAATATCATTATTTAGGTAAAACAACAATTATATGATAACATATTTTGCCCAATCGATAGAGTATTCCCTTGAATTAAAATGAACACAAATGGGAACCAAGCGCACTCCATCGGTTTGTGTGAGGCTGTTTGCTTAATGTTCGCATTTTCATTAATCAAAAGTACAGTCACATGTGCGTAATGAAATGATGTCACTGCATGCGGTCGCATTGTTGTGGCCATGTTAAGGCTTCCGTTGAAAGGGGGCTTTGAAATAAAAATGCTGTCATGAATGGGATGTCCCATGGCTTCCCGCCACATCCGACGTATGTTGACATTCTTTTGTATTTAACACCAGCGTGAGTGTGAGTGTTTATTTTTTTTGTGTGCTTCGTTTAACCCATCCTTTCAATTCAATGTCAAACCCTCTTCACCGTTTAGGGCAGGAACTTTTTAGCTTTCTTTTCGACACAAATAATTTATAGGCTCACGTCGAGGCGCATTGTGTTGCTGGTTGGCGGTAAACACGATGGCGACAGACAAAATACCAAACCAAATAATGTGACAAAAGGGTACAGGGCTAGTTGATTGTTGCTTTCGTGTGTGCAAATTTTCCATCTCATTTTCCATTTGTCAGGCATTGGTGAGCGGTTCTAGGGAATGCAGTTGAGAGGCTCGAAGGGATCGAAAGTTTTTTTTTTGTTCTTGTGCTGAGGTAGTGAAAAAGAAAATAAAAACTCCCCACCAGACAAGTCCTCCATTTGGGGACCATTTCGTTTTCATCGGTAGTATCAAAATCAACGCCAACATGCATGTGTTTTGTTTGTTGGGAGCACCATTGAGCCATTAGGTGTGATGTGGTTTCGATTTAGAAGATTACATTTTCCCCTCCATAAGTAACCATTTTACTTTCGGCAAGGGGTCGGTTTTGCCTATTGTCCCATGGGGATAGATCATTTTGTTACCCAGAGTTATAAGCCATTTCGAAGCAGATTTATGGAGAACTATAAAGTAATTCAATTTAGAGATGTTTACGGTGTGAGCTAATAGAACGATGTAGGTGTTGCTTTTTAACTGCAAAGTTAATAGATTGGAAGTTAGCTCCGTGAGCAGGGAGATTTGTTAACATGAATTCGTCAGGCAAACAAGGGTTCCCGGAAGGTTTGCAGCTGAAGAATTATAGAAAACCGGCAATTTTGTTTGCGAATACGTTGAAGTGTAACGAAAGCTTAACATGCCTATAACATAACATGCTTAACATAAAATGGAAAGCAAATCAGATAAACTAGGATTTAGAAATTGCTATATCAATTGCATAAATTTAGGACTTGCGAATGCAAAACTTATAGATAAATATATTTCTGAATCACACGTAGAGAAAGCCCATTGAAACATTATTTCGGTTTGATCCATTCTTATTTGTTTGTTTGTTGATAAGATATAAAATATTAAAAATAAAAGCAAAAAATCGTCTACTGAACAGAAGCTGTGTTTTCGATGGAACTGTGGCTTTTTATTTGCTACGATACTCCTTCAACGATTTGATGACACTTGAGTGTCGATTGAGGCTTAGATGTTTCTCGAGTAGGCTTCATCCTTTTTATTTCTTCTTTGCACCACGTACTAATGTGGTTGTCCTCCCTAGTTGAAGGTTATTCCTCAAGTGTACCAATCGACACAGCCAATATGGTGTGAAAACAGTGATGTAAACACGAGCTTTATGCGTTTCACTAATACACTTTGCACGTGATGGCATACGAATTCCTTGTAGGCCCGTTGGTCCCTGGCAAAAGAGTCGAGACAGATAAGAAAAACACATTCTGCGGTTACTCCGATCCTCCCGATAGCAGTACACTTTCGATCCTTTCATTCGAATGTTATCATCATCATATCTGTGTTGAGTTATTTTTTCTTTCTTTATCTCCATAAACTTTGCCCTCTTAACACGTAGCCCGGAGGCGATTGGTGGAAAAGGCACTTACCAGTACCGGATGTGGTTGAAATTTTGCCGAAGAAACAGCGCCACTCGGGCGCCGGTGAGTAAGATGCAAGATGAAAGTTGTTTGTTATCCAAAACGAATCGTTAATATTATTTTTACTCCTCCATGGGGTTTTCTCTTTCCACCCACACACACACACTCGTACATATTTACAGCTTGGGTTCACTTTCGCACGATAGGTTAGTTGTTTTACTCCTTTTCTGTTTCAGGTGTCACATTTTTTTCCGGCGTTTTGTACGATGAAAAACACGCTAAGCAGTAAAATAACTTCCCCATATTATGTGACTCCCGGTGACCTATTCCGGCACTTGTGAGTTCGTTATAGGTTTTTGGCCTTGCACATGGTACAATTGGATCATAAACCGTTTTGCTTTATGCAGCGCACCGTGCAGGGTTAGCGTTTCCGATTCGACATGCTGCTGTTGCGTATGGGGTAAGGCCAGTTATCGAAACGACAACAACTTAGCGGAAGTGGCTCCCTGTGAGCAGGGAAGAATTATTATCTATTTTTTGTTATTTGGTTATCGTCGGAGCAGCGGCGATGAAACAAAAACAAGCAAGCAGGAAAGGTAAAACAGGATTTTCCAGTGGAGTAGAGATTAAATGGAAATTTTATGTACGTAAAGAAGTTGTTTTGCGCATCGAGGAAACATGGGCAGTAAAACAACTACAGGACCGCAATATGCATTGAAGCAGTTGATCGGTATATTTGTGGAAAATAAAACATCGAAAGTATAGCAGAGTGGAGGGGGTACCATCCTTAGAGTTATGCAAATTTAGTTCAAGGTTGTAAGCATGAAAACAAAGCAATAAATTATCTTCAGTTTAATAACACTGCTTAAAAGATGTTTCCAAAGGTTGGTTGGCTTTATTACCGAAAATAAAACGCCCAAAATTATACAATGCAGAAGACAAAGTGACTATTTAACCTTTCTGAGTGTATTACACTCTTTTACAACTTGCTTGCTTACTTTTCACTTGTATTCAATGTTTTTGAGAATCTTTTGTATCGGCACTGCTTTTTCTAGAAAATGCCTTTGGTGTACATGGAAATTAATAAGCGTTTGCGTTTTCTAATGAACTAGTGCTTTAGATGCTAGGAAATATATAAACCATCCAACCCCTCAACGTGTTTGTTAGAAGAAGAAAAAAAAATCGATTTCATTGACGACTCTCAGCCGGAACAACTCGAGGGTAGAAACACGCATACAAACAAAATGCACCAGTCGTACACACGCAGCAAAATCCTGCGTCTTATACCAGAACCGGTGTCAATAACCTCTAAACATTTGCACTGCCAAAGCCATAAAACAATTTTATGCTAAAACAGCACATAAATCTCGGCTCGCTGCTTTGTGAGAGAGTTCCACCGGTGCCCAGGGATGCCCAGTTCCGGAGTGTTCCGTAAGGGAGGATGTACGATTGTCAGACTTCGTCGTCGTTGCTGTTGGCATCGTTGTAGCGTAACGGAGTAGGAGTGACTCGACAGAACAGTTATCTCCGGATCTCCTTCCGATATGCCGACCTTCTGACCCTTCGTTTTCGTTCAACTTTCAAGTCGCGTACATGATTCGACGAGGCACGGTGCGACATACAGGTCCAACTTCTCCGATGATGTCGGGACGCGTATTCATCGGAAGAAAATCGCCGTCGGGGTATTATAAAGGATGAGATCATCTATTTGTTGAATGCACACGTCGAGGAATCTTTGCACTGTTCCGTCTCTCAGTTGTTACAAGGATTTAGACTCACGCGAATGGCGCAAGAATCGTTTGGGACGGGGATCGTTTCTTCCTTCCCGTTGGGCAGGAAGTTTCAAACTGACAGACGATTCACTTAACATTCTCTGAGTAATGTTTTTTTCTTTTTGTTGTTGCTCTGCCTCGTTCCTTCGTTCCATCGTTGTCAATTCCATTGAAGCTGTGTTCTTCATGTACACGCAGCAGCAAGCAGGACGACATGGAGAAGGAGTTCATTGCTTTTCTTCCTAGTTTTTGTAACTATACGAAGCGTCACAACTGTACCCATGGGTTCGAGCCGTGTATCCCGTTTTTGCGAAATGGAACTGGGTTTTCATCCCACTCATGCATTTTTTCACCCATCCTCTATTATGCCGTTCGAAAGACAAGGCGCTCGAGCGTGCTGGCGTTTGGAGGGAAGGTACACCCCAACGCATACCATTGCAGAAGTTATTCATCCCACCCTAACGCTTATTTATGCATTCATTTATTTGAAAAGTTTGCTAGCAACGGTTTGCCATTTGCCACTGAATTTATCCGGTGCGTTCTATGCTGTCGCCACCGTCTCGGCATGATTTCAAATGGGAAGAAGTCACCTTTTCTTTTAGCGTTTGTTCACGTTTTCTCTTTGATACTAGTTTTCACGTCTGCCTAGCTGGCAACAATGCACTTGCAAAAAGGGAAGAAAAAACAGTCCAAAAGTATAGGAAAAACAAGAAAAAAAAAAAAGGGATAAAGTTGTCTTTTTTCTGCTTTTGACTCAAGAGAATGTGAGCATTTGCGTTAAGGTTGCATGTAGCTGTTGCGGTCAACTCGTTCGGGTAGGATGGTGGAGGGTGGAAGGACGGACGCTTAGTTGCATGCTTTTATTACCATTGTTTGTCCTAGAAGTGGTCGTTTGAATGTGCGGCCGACGATGTGCGGTCGCGTTTAGCGTGCTCGCGCGGACGGGCTGGAAAGGAAAGGATTGGTTCGGAAAGGGAAAAGACACTTGAAATGGGGCGTGAAACGATGCTGCCCTATGGCACTGGCGCAACATTGTTGTGAGTACTCGGTGAGTGCATTTTTCGACTGAGGATGAGCAACTTTGCCGTTGGACAGAAGCGAGATGCGAGGGCGATGCTGTATAATGGGATGTTGGGGAAAAATATGTCCACTTTCTTTGCACGTTACTGGAAAGTTTAATATGAAATTTAGATATTCAATTTTAAATGAATTTCGTACAACGACTTTGGTATGGTGATGAGCATTTATGTTGTAATGGATATGGAAAACTTTGTTTGCGATAGCTTGCAATGTGTGAAACCACGTTTATGAGTTATCGTTGTTAAATAATGAAAATTAAGGTAACATAAGAAAATGTTGAATACAATTGTGCTTGTTGAAGAACTGTATAAGAATATTAAACAACCTTTGTGTGAATTTCTTCTCGATGTGTGTATGAGTGTATACTGTTGTAAATCATTATTTTATTTTAGTGTAATTTCTAGGTGCATTCAAAATATGAATACATTGTAGTTTCTGTTTAATTTTGTCTGAAACTTTTTGTTCACTTTCCGCAGAGTGAACCCACAAGCGCCAAGCGGTTAATCTACTTGATCATATTCAGAGGTGCAGTTCAACAAACCGCAGTCCATTAACAAAAGCAAATAATCGAAATCCTGTAACACCAGCGTTCGTATGCTTCGGAAGAGTAAGTGGGAGAAGAAGTTTGCATTTATTTTGTTGTAGTTTTGCTGCACAGTTTCTGCTTGCGATGCTTTTTGAGATTTCCATAACGTTTGGAAGCTCTCAATTACCTGTATGCGAGTGAGTGTGCTTTTCCCGGTAGCGAAGATGTTGGTTGGAGTGTTGTCGACTGAAAGTCATCCCCTGGATAGGTTTGCTTGCATTTTCCCTGCTCTGAATGTCAAGAGATTATGTGTATGAGTATAATACAAATAGTATGCTTATACACACACACATACACGCGTTGTACAGCGTGGCTCTAATTGGAATGCAAACTTCACGAATGCACCAGCGCATAGGCGATAAAGAATCTCGACGTGTGCAATTTAACGAGCGCTCATGTTGCTTTACTGAAAAGGGACTGATGGTGGAGTATGAATATGAGGGAGGCTATTGGAAGGCAGCAGCATGAGCATTGGTTTGGTTCGTGATAATCTTCCTGCATGAGTGTATCATTTTTTTTTCTGTAGTAGCACAATAGGGCCCGAGATTATTGTCACTGGAGCAAACCCTTAACAGGGTGCGGAGAAATAGCAACAAGATTCGTTTGCTGGATAAGAGTGAATTTGTTTCGCTTACTGTTTTGTTCAGTTCTCGCAATCTATGGTCATTTATTTGTGGTTATGGTGAAACAGGAAATCTATTTTTTTTTTTTTTTTATTCATTCAGAACGGCCAGGCCGTATTGCTAAACAGGAAATCTTAATTGCGTAGAAAAATAATTGCTTTCCTCGAATGGTTTGGATTGGTTTAGAATATTACTTCCTGTTGTATTGTTTGGTAGTAATATTTTTAAAGTTCCTCATAAAGGAAAATAGGAATAGGAAAATGTTATTGATAACCACTCTAGCCATTGTAGGTTAAAACAGGAAGTAATATTGCAGGCGTCTTGTAACTTTAACCCATAATCGCCATTTCCTATCGGCTGTCAATTCTCATCTGTTGTAAAAGGAATCCTTATCGAACCAGTTTCAATTGGCAGAGGATAGAAACGGATGGTTTGCTTTGAATCCACAACACAGAGCTAATCTGCTTCCGTGAGTATCCCATTTCTCGCGAAGCTTGTTGTTAGGTTCGATGAAATTATAATCACTCTGTTGATCGTTAACCGGGCGTTAATACAATTGGTTGAAAGGATCAAAAGGACACGAAGTCAAATTGCAGGTCAGTACTCGGGAACGGTTAAAATTGCATATTGCATCTAACCAATATGCATTTGGTTCTTGGAATGAATGCAGGGCTTGTCAGTGTAGCGTCAATGTTCAATTCTTGGTAAAATGGCATCGGTGCTATTTGAGGATAGACAAAGCTATTTAATATAAAATTTCATGCTAAAATGCCCAAAATGTGAGTTGGATTCGAAAATAAAGCTTTTTTCACGAAAAATATTAATAAATTTTCACTGTTGAAATTAGGCTGAGGCTTCACTGAGGTTTTATTGGAAGAAAAAGCAGGTGTATGTCATTCTATTTTTTTTATTATAGATCATACCTAAGAACAATGCTCTAAGTAAAGCAATTATCTCAAAGTATGAAATCTTTTACCTTTTGAAGTTTTTTCTTCTGCGTGTAAATTGTTGTTTCATCATCTTGTGTCGTACACAACAAACAACGTTCCTGTGCGTAGAAATGTACTCATAAAACATATAAAACATTAAAGTGTTTGTAAACTCAGAAGCAAACTCATGACACTATGGTTGACAAATAGCCGTCCTCATTATACGTTCCTATAATTTATGTTTCTACTGCCTCTCTTAAGACTGAAAGTTGGCTGCCTGTATCAAAACACACATCCTCCCACACAACTTGCATTCCTCCGATGCACAACATACCGCAAACAAATATTTCCCTTCGGTTAGAGGCGCGAAATGCACAACATTTTCACCACAATCCTTCACAAGCGCGCGACACTGCAGCCGTACCGGAAGCAAATGGTACCAGGCACGGGATTGCTATTCAGATCTTATTTATTTCCCCACTGCGGATCGTGGCCACACCACTGCACACGCACACATGTTATGCTGTGGTATCGCGTTTGGCACACAAGTTTTCGTTGCGGATGTTGGAAGGATGTTATGAAAGGACGTTCCATAGTTCCCGAGTCGGATCATCGCCTGCGTGGGTCGCGCATGGATGCAGTAGGCTTCGATGGCTTGCTCAAATGTTGAATTATGAATTTGGCAGTGTGACATTTTGACATTGCATAAATAAATAAACTCACCAACGCATCCTGTCCGCTTCACATCGCCAGCAAACATGCCCACTGAATGGAACTGGGTAGTTGAAATTTGTACATCCCAAAACCGAACGAAAGCCTTCGGATAGTACAATCCCCCGAAATCACTTCCCTGCGCAACTTGATGGTGGACGTGCTGGTCTAACGCATGTTTGTACTTCAATTATGGTACACAATATCACTGTCCGATGAAAAGAACAGCGGCAAATCACTTTAATGCCCGTTCCCATGAATGAACATTCGAATGAGGATGCTCGTGCGGTGAAAGACAGAAAACGATGACGACGATCGGACACAAACCGGGAAACAATACACTTGTTCTGTTTGCGATGCAACTCGAATATATCCCTATTGCTTCTTTGCTTGGGTGCATCGAAGGATTAACGCCTTTGAAGGTGTGAACGTTGCTCAGCTTCGGAGCACATGACCCGGAACAGTTGAAGCGGGTGACACCGTAAGCATAAATGTAAACATTTGTCGTTCAGCATTTGTGTTGAGTGCAACATTCGCTTTTCTGTCGTGTGTCACATTCCAAAGGCATGCGTTGTGCTGCTGTTTGCTTTCAAGCCATTCGGCAACGTGTGACAACAATTTGCTTAGTATGTGACGCCAATCGTCAACGAGCGGGAGAATGGTTTTGTTTGCCAAAAATAAATGATAAATGGGACTAACAATTGAGTTGTTTATTTGAAAATCGTCGTTGTGGGATGTGTGTTTTTATACGTGCTTGTTTGTTTTTTTTTCATGTTTGTAGGCATTGCTGCATGTTTTCAAAGAAATGTTTGTGTTTTGTGTTGGTATTTAAAAAAAAAACTCATTAAATACACTAAGAAAATAAAAATGATATTTCATTGAAGCAAATTTAAATAGTTTGATGCGTTTAAAACTATCTTCTTTTCAATAATGTGCTTTTTGTGGTTAACATTTGAATTACGTACTCTCCTTAGCACCATTGTTATTCGCACAACAGGTGCAAGGATACAAACCGCTAGCATAATTGAACCAGCACTACTTTTATCGCACGATCGGTTTCTTTTCCCACTTGAATGGTTATTTTATGGGCCCGGTACAAACCGCGAGTCTATTTGCAATGCTTTGTCCCAGTGGCGAAGCATAAATACATACCACAAGAACAGAGAGCATGTTTGCTCATCCCTAACGTAGTTTGTGTGCAGCCGTTCGAGCGAAAAATTGTGATTTCGCCCCTTCAACGACACGAAATAAATTGCAATCCCTTGCCATCGATTAATTTTTACTGAAACAAGCTATACTATAGTGGTGACTTTCGAGACAGCGCAATCCCACTGGAAGCGATGTTGGCTGCTGTCGGAAAAGGAAGATAGAAATTCCATCCTTTTACTTACCACCAAGGAAAACGTTGTTTACAAAGCGCATGGAGATAGAGAGCGAGAGTGGAATGCAAAAAAAAAACACACAGAATCATAACAATAAAGATGAAAATCATAAAAGACGATATTTATTGCTGTATGAAGATATAAATGCGGAACGATCGAGATGAAACTTCACTGGAACAAGGAATGTGCGATGTGTTCGTAGGAGGCAAAATCTACCGCAGCGGAACGCATGCAGATGTCTTTTGTGGCGGGGAATAAGATAAGGATAAAAAGGCGCTCGTGCTCGGAAGCAACCGCTGGATGAAAGGGGATGATTTCAATGCGCGTGAGGGCAGGGCTGAAATGGTTGAAGAAAATCGAACAATCGAAACGCTACGGTTGGGAAATCAAGCGCAAAGGCTAACTGAGTCGGATGATAAAGAAGGTGAAGATTTGACGGTGTACGATGACTCACCGTACTGTTCGTTCGTTTGTCTGGGAGTTAACTTATCAATTCTTCTTTCACTTGTGCAGAAAATGATTCTCCGTTTGTTATTGCTGAGATAAAGTTATAAATCAAG
>AXCM01000929.1:0-52246 GCA_000473375.1 Anopheles culicifacies | reverse complement strand
TTTCCTTCCTTGGTGACGGTCTCCACGACCTCCACATGTTCTGGAAGCTCTTCAATAATTGGTTGTTCCAAGGGAGCCTGTTCGAGGATCAATTCTTCAACCTCTTCCTGAGGAACTTCCTCGCTAGTGGGCTCACCTTGCTTGAGCTTTTTCACCTTTTTCTTGACAATCTTGGTACTCTTCGTTTTAAGAGTGGCTTCCATCGGTTCGTGGAACTCAGGGGTCTGCTCAATCGTTTGATCGGGCTTTGAAGCGATGTGTATGGTGTGACCAGTTGTTTCATCAGTTTTTACTTCCACAGTCATTAATTCTTTCTCAGACATAGTTATTGTTTCTGGAGTGGGTTTGTGAATCAGTATGTTGTGTGTTGCTTCAGTGTGTGTAAACATTTCTTCTTGTTGTGTGTTCATTTGACTTGTGATGTGTCTGCTGTGTGATGTTGTTGTACGTGTTTTGTGGCCAGTGTGATCTGTTGGAATGGTGACAATAAGGTGTGTTTAATGTTCATTATTTCGTGTAGAACGGTATTGACGTATTGCTAGTAAGATTATATGTAAAATAGGTGTGTATGAATATGATTTTGCAATGATTAAGCATTTGAAATACGTGTACGTGTTTAGACATTAAGAGATTTTTCGGAATAGTTTACGCTTACATCTATTATGGAACGCAGAAACAGTGTATAAAGTTTATATGGTATGTGTAAATTTAATTTTCCCACCCAGTACTTACCCTTTGGTATCACAGGACGAGACTCCTCGTACGTGAGCAGAGCAGATTCTGTCAACCTTGCGAACCGCTTTTCTGGCTCTTGAGCAAGCTCGATCCGATCTGTGTACTCGTCGAGAGTCGTTTCGGAAACATTGACCGTTTGGTTAGTGATAAAGGTAACAGATGCCCGTCTGCCAGACGCTACAAAGTCCACGGCAACATCGCTCTGTTCATTACTAGCTACCTCTAAACATTCAGGTGCCCTCAAACCTTCCTCCAGCGTTGCTGAGGCAAACTTACGTGGCAGCGCGGTCGCTTCGAGTAGCTGAGCCGTATCGGATGTAAGTTGTTCAGATTGCAGGGGTACAATTGTCATATCGGTAAACTTGGTGGACGCAGTTTGAGCCTCTGACGGTAGGCTAAAATCGGTTCTATCTAGCCCTTCCCCTAACACCGTTTCGGTTGTAGTCGATACGAATAAATTGGAAATCGTGCGTTGCGCTTGTTGAGTTGCTGTTTCGTTCGGTGTCGATAACTTGCCATATGAGTCCTGGCTCACTGTCTCCGTGGTGGAAGCCGCAGGAAGCTGTTCTGTGAGGTTCGGCTTAGCAATAGCCGAGGTCTCTTGGGTTGGTTCTAAATCATTCAATGCAACTGATATATCTACCGTGCTTTGAACGGGTAACTCCAGTCCTTGCATGTCGCATACCGGATACTTTTTATCCATAACCAATGCTGATGTCAGTTGCTCAGCGCCTTCGTATACGGTTATCTGCTCTACGGTAGTTTGCAGCATTTGTTCAGGAGTAAAGGAAGCTTCGGCAGGTTTAGCACTGTCAAGCATAAACGAATTCGGTTCCTGCAACGGCAATACTTGCTCCACAAGGATTGACTTCTTAACTTCGTCTTCTGCTAGTGTCTTAGCCGTTTGTTCGTTGAGTTCCAAATGATGTTTATACTCAGTTATGTCCTCCAAAACCATCGTCTCGATGATGGTCGTTTCATCGATGGTATCACTTTTGATTAGTGCCTTCGATTTCGGTGTTTGATCTCCATGTACATCGGCCACACTTTGAAGTGTGTTCACCTGTTCCACCGTGAGCGATTTCATAGCATCGCTTGGCACAAGCTTTGCTTTCTGGCTATCTACTTCCGTCAGATCGACGCCTTCCTTGGCCTTTTGTTCTGTGATCACTTCGGTTATGGTTACTCCAGTTATTGCATCAAAGCTCTGTTCTGCACGGTGTTCTTCCGGAACTAAATCAGCTTGCTGTTGTCCTAAGTTTTCATACACCAACATTTCACTAACAACAGTTTGTTCGAACTGTTCGTTGGTCGTAGTCGCCTCGTGCTTTTGATCAATATGCGTAGCAAGTTGCGGAGTGTCATCGCGTACATGAACTTCTTCGACAATTATCGATTTCATTGGTTCAGTATTGGCTTGAGCATGGAAGTCATTAGCGATTGTTTTCACATCGTAACCTTCCTTTTCTCTCTGCTCAACAACAACTTCCGTGACTTGCAGTTCAACATTTGGTAGAATGGCTGCTGTGGCAGTCTTACCCGTCGGACGGTCAGCGTGTACTAGCTTGGTGATGTCTTCTAGTACCGTCGTTTCTGACTTGATAGTTTCCTGCAAGTTGTCCGTTTGTGGTGTAGCATTGGCGGTAGGAACAGATGCACATAGCTCGCCAAGGCCATCCGATGAATGTACCTCCTGGATTGCAATGGATTTAAGTAATCCAGCCGTAGTTGGTTGAGCTGTATAATCTTTTGCTATATCATGAACATCGAATCCTTCCCTTTCTTTCTGGCCGGTAATAACCTCTGTAACAACTAGTTCTTGTACGGGCTGCATATCAACGTTAGCCAGCTTTTGCTCCGGAGTCTGATCAGTTGGTTTGTCTGATACCATTTCGTAAACCATGGTTTCTTGTACGGTTTTCTGCTCGTGCTCTGACTCATTTACAAACGCCCGATTCTCGCTGGGTATTGTGGATTCATCCTTTATTTCACCGTGCATTTCTGCCGGTTGAATCTGTTCCACTGCAAGTGATTTGAGTGTGTGCGATGGTACAAGATGCGCCGAATAGCCGCTGGCAATTTCTTGCACATCGAAACCTTCCGATTCTCGTTGCTCACTCACTACCTCCGTTACGATTAATTCGTCACGAGATAGCATCGACGAGGAGGCTGTTTTTCCTTCAGGAAGAGTTTGTTGTTCAAAACCGTCAGTTGCTTCCAATACGACCTGTTCGGAAATGGATGTCTCTTGATGTTCATCACTGCGCACGGTGGCAAGCGTGGTGGAAACGGTTTCCTTGACCGCAATATTCTCCGTAGCGCTTGACAGCACCACTTCTTCTACCGTAATCGATTTAAACGGTTCAGTGGACACCGTTTTTGCCGACTGTTGCACTATTAAATCCGAAACGCTGAAACCATCCTTTTCCTTCTGCTCCGTGACCACTTCCGTTACCTGTAATTCCGTTTGCCGTGGCAGTACTGCCTCAGCGTACTTTGCCTCTGGCTTGGCCATTTGCTCAAGAGTGTCAACATTCTCCAGCACAACCGTTTCCGCAATCACTCGTTCTTCTATCTCATCTGTCAGCGGCTTAGCGTGCGAAGTGTTTGGAGTTTCGAGGAATTGTTTCACATCGTCTATGGTATGCGTTTCCTCAATGAGCGCTGATCGTAACGTGTGGGACGGAACTTCTTTAGCGTTGTAGTTGCTTGCGATCTGCTGCACATCGTAGCCTTCCTGTTCCTTCTGCTCGGTAATGACTTCTGTCACGAGCAACTCACTGATGGCTTCAATATTGGAAGTAGCGGACTTGTGTGTTGGTTTCTGCTGTTCATCCAGCTTCTCCAGGCCCTCTAGCACAAGTTGTTCCGTAGTAGTCTGAGATTCCAATTGTTCCTTTCGAACGTTCGCAGTGAGTGAGATGGGACGCAGCTCCTCCACATCTCCTACGACGTCCGATGTCTGTATTTCTTCCACGATGACCGATTTCAAGGTATGCGATGGAAGCATTTTGACAACATGCTCTTGTGCAATATCCTGTACCGAGTAGCCTTCCTTTTCTTTCTGTTCCACCACAACCTCCGTCACGAGCAGCTCGGTCATCGGAGTTACATTTGGAAGCGCTTGCTTTTCAGACGGAGTAAACTCCATCGTGTAGTTATCGATGGTTTCCAGCACAAGCGGTTGCCGTACGACAGTCTCTTCCAGTTTGTCGTCTGAGCATGTAGCGGAAGTGACTTCAGCTGTCTGCTCGTCTTGAAGCTTGTCAACGCGTTCTTCTGTCAGTGTTTCCTGAATCGTGACGGATTTTAGTGCATGCGACGTTACCGATGTTGTAGCCATGTGATCACGAGCCAGTTCGGCCACATCATAACCTTCTCGTTCTTTTTGTTCGCTTACAATTTCAATCACCACCAGCTCGGCGTTGGGCACGAATGAACGGTCGGCAGATTTAGCTGCTGGCACTTCATCTACCGGCAGCTGTTGTGATCCTTCGTAGATGGTTGTTTCCTGTACAGTGGTCTGTTCGAACTGTTCGCTACGCACAGAAGCTGAGCTGAGCATCTGCTGTGGAGAGTTCAACTGAGCAATCGTGTCAGATACAGAGACTTCTTCGATTGTTACGCTCTTCAGTGCATGCCCAGCGACTGGTGTTGCCATGTGATCTTGAGCAAGCTCTACTGCACTGAACCCATCGCGTTCTTTCTGGCCTGGGTTAACTTCCATCACGATAACTCCGATCATAGGTTCGTACAAAGACTCGGCCGATTTAGGCGCAGGCTTCGGAATCGTTTCTAATACTGGCGTTTCTTCAAAGGCAATTGTTTCTGATACGGTGGTTTGATCCAGCTCGTCCCTTTGGGTGGTTGCTGTCGTCACATTAGCAGCCACGTGACTGAATTGGGATGCATCTTCATTGGCGATAGTTTCTTCTACTAGGACCGACTTGAACGAATGTCCCGGTACCTGTTTGGCAAGGTAATCTTGAGCTATTTCCGCCACACTGAACCCTTCTTTCTCCTTATGTTCAGGTACGGTTTCACTAATGAGAAGTTCATTGATTGGAATAACGGTCAAATCAGCAAGTTTTTCCGTTGGTTTACTCTCTTCAGTTATGCCAACCGTTGCTTCGTAAGCAATCGTTTCCGAAACCACCATTTGCTCTAGCTGATCACTACGGACACTTGCCAAGCTTTCGACTGAAATGGGCTGTTCTACCTTAGCAAGACTTTCAGACATTTCAACCTGCTCTACTGTAACCGTTTTGAGCATGTGCGTTGGCATCGACTGTGCGTGTGCATCTTTCATTACCAATTCGTCCACCTTTTCTTGTTCCTTCTGCTCGATCATCACTTCCGTTATCGTCAGCTCGGTGTTTGGTTCCAGCGCTGTAACTGCTTGCCGCATGGAGAAGGTTTCTCGTTCGTACTGGTCAACCGCTTCCAAGACAACTTGTTCGCTGACAATCTTCTCTTCCAACTGATCATGTTGCAAAGTAGCCAGAGACTCTACGATGTTGGGTGCGCCAATGTTAGCTACCGAATCGACCGTTTCAGTTGTCTCGATCTGTATGGATTTGAGCGTATGTGTCGGCACGGAACGGGCCGTATGGTCTTTAGCTATTTCGGCCACATCAAAACCTTCCCGTTCACGATCTTCAGCGATCACCTCGGTAATGGTTAATTCCGTTCGAGGTTGGATATGTGTTTCCGCTTGTTTCTGCTCAGGCTTAGCATCTTCTTTAAGTGTATTAACATCCTCGAGGATCAGTGGCTCCTGTACGATTGTCTGCTCTAGCGAATCTCCAATCTTGACGATTGCCTCAGAAATGTGCGTCTCGGAAGCTGCCAGTGTTTCGGCACGGCTAGATAACTGCACCTCTTCGATGAGTACAGACTTGAGTGCTTCAGTTGGAACAGCTTTTGCGGAGCGATTTTTTACCGCTTGTATTACATCTTCCTGTTCACGATGCTCTGAAACGATCTCTGTCACGGTTAGTCCTTCGACAGGACGCTCTAGATTTGCAATGGCGGACTTTTGAACGGGTGCATTCGGTTCCCTGAACTGCATTGTACCTTCCAATACCATCGTTTCAGATACAATGGTTTCTTCCAGTTCGTCACCCTTCAAGCTCGCTCTGGTAGAAGCGTAAGTTTGCTCAACATCCAAACGATCGGCTCCTTCACTTGTAACCGTTTCTTCGACCAGCACCGTCTTGAGTGAGTGTGTCGGGATTGGCTTCAGCGTTTGATCCTTTGCCATCTCCGACAACTTACATTCATCGCTCGCCATTTGTCCACTTATAACCTCCGTCACAATGAGCTCATTTGCCAAATTAGGTAGTTGAAGCTCTGCTGTTTTCTCTTCCGGCTTTACCTTTTCTTCCTGCGAGCGAAGCGTTTCGTAAATGGTAGTTTCTGAGACTATCTTCTCCTCGTGTTCACTGGAGCGCACAACGCGTGCCAGCTGAGAAGATGGAGTAACATGCTGTAACTCACTCGCGGACATGTTGGCAATCGTTTCCTGTATCAGCACCGATTTCAAACTGTCAGTGGGCGTTGGCTTCAGTATTTGATCGAGTGGCATGGCCTGTGGTTGGAAGGTGAATTCCCGTTCAGCTGTTTCATGCTGCACAACTTCTAGTGTAGTGTGCTGCAGGTTTAGCTGCGGCTCAGCATAGGCCGCTGGGATGGATGATTTGGTGGTTAGTTCAGCTTCTCGTTCGTTCGTATCCACCGTCGCGATGGTGTGTGACTGTACGGGAACAAAGCTGGCAGACGCTTGCTCAGAACGATCTAAAGCTTCCGGTGAGAATCGACCAGCAGTATCAGCTGTCTCTATTTCGGTAATTGCGAGATTCTCGATCGGTTCGAGAAGAGTCGCGGCAATAGCTTCATTTGGCCGAGGTGCACCCATATGAAGGGTTTCCTTCTCGTGGATAAACTGTAGCGTCGATTCGCTTACGGGTTTGAGTGCGGTTAGTGTAGTTTGCGCCATTGCGGAATCAATCACTTCGAACGGCGCCAGAGATGCTTCAGCTTCGTTGCTCTGTACTTTCGAAACAGAAACACTTGTACGCTCCAGGAATTCCACGTTAGCCCGTTTGTGTTCGAAAGGTTGAGCCTGAAACTCTTGAGTGGTAACATTGTCGTTAACCAGTTGTGTCGTGAGCTGGTTTTCGAACATCGCAACGGAACCGGTTGCTTGGTACGAACTTATTTTTGGTGCAGCCGAAAATTCAACCTCGGACTCTTCCACTTGTTGGGCCGTTACAGACAACGGTTCTTTAGTTGACAGCAGTACATCTGCCCATTGCTGTGGAGGCAAACGACCCGGTTGATAGGTGTCCTCTTTTTCTGGCGCGTTCATAACCTCCGTAGTGTAGGATTTTTGTTCGACAATAGCAGGACGTGCGCTTTCCGTAGGCACGACTAGCTCGGGGTAGTAACGGCTCGGTGCGTCCTGTGTGATGGTCTCTTCAGTTTGAATAGATTCAGAAGGTAGTATCTGATAATGAGGTTGCACGGTGGGAAGTTTCAGATGGCCGTCGAATATTTCTTCCTTCTCGATACGACTCACTTCAGTTATTTGGAGCGATTCTTTCGATAGTACATTGGAGTACGCATGGCTAGGTGTTGGACGTTGCTGGGCCGGTAATTCCTTCTCCGACTGTGACGATACAGTTTCCTGTACAATAGTGGCGTCGTGTGGCACAAGCTGCAACGTAGCGTTGCTAACATTTTCGATTGATTTCTCCAACACAGCTGTTGAATCATGTGGAGTAGATTCGCTAACAACGAGCGGTTGCACCGGTACAAAATCGGTAGTTGCTAAGGCTTCCTGTGGCATAGATACCAAACCCTGGTCTAGTGAACTTTCCTGCGGACTCACCTCGGAAACCTGAACCGGCTCATTTAGACCGAAAAGCTTGTAGTGCGGACTGGTCGCTAAACGCGTGCTGTCCAACAACACCGTGTCAGATTCACGCTCGGACAAAAAGATCTCTTCAGTTACCAGTGCCGTTTCCGGCACAACCTTTACCGAAGCACTAGTGCCAACGGTAGTGTCAAGATCGACTAGATTCGACACCTGACTCAACACGGTCGACTCACTCGTTACGGACGCTACTTCCAGTGGAAGACTGTGCGTTTCCCGTACGGGCGAGGTTAGAAAATCTGGGGCCAACTCTTCCACGACCTGCTCTTCGCTGGGCAGCACAGGCCGCAGCGGATGCAGGGGTTGTCTTCGACGTTGCTGCGTTTGCCGAATGCGTTCCTCGATCGATTCTTCGCTGTCGACAATCTCTGTCTCTTCTTCGTGTTTGTGCTGTTGCCTCCTGTCGGAGCGAAGTTTCTTGTGTTTTTTCTTCGTGACAGTGGTGTTGTTCGTGGTGATGGTGGTAATCGCATTGTTGCTGCTGGTACTACGAGCGTCTTCTCTGAGATCGGGTGTTTCTGTGGAATCATGCGAAGTTGGAACAATAGTATTCAGTGGATATGTGCAGCAGAGCCGCGCAATGTATCGAACAGTACAAGTGTGGACTATTCTAAACCAAATAGAACTGTTATACAATAGTGTGCAATAATGTGTGTTTGATCTCCGAAAGTAGTAATGTAATGTGTAAGAATAAAAGAGTACGTGTGTTGGTGCAATAAAGAGAATAAAGAGTCCAATTGAAGCCTACCGAGAGTAGGAGATGCTGTCATTTCGTGAAACGTGAAGTAAAGACAGAGTTTGTGATAGATAGTTTATCAGAGAGACAGAAACGGAAGGTATAGAAATAGAACGACAGATCGAGCAGAAACGAGAAGATATATAATTTCGTGCAGTGCAACGACCACTACAATGTTCGACCCAATTGAGACAGAAATAGTGGATAGGCTTGGCATCTAACTCATTCACAGTTTCATTAGACAGGCAAGAGACAGAGCAGCCATTCCGGTGATCCTAATGGATCGGATGCACAGGTTCGTATAGCACGACTAGAAACTAGTGCTAAAAGAGACTATAGCGAACAGGCGTTTGCCGATGGCAGGAGAACAACAGAGTCATTCTCCAACGAGCATCAGCGTAATCGGTAGGCATTTGGGCCAACCTTGCAATGCAACCAGCTGGTAGAACAGGCAAAGTATAGACGGTAGCGAAGAACGTAAAACGGTAGACGAGGAAACAAACATTCCAAAACATTCCATCAACACTATTCTACTATGGTCTAGGAGAGACAGATCTAAAGGTACGTTGGCATTCCGAATTTATAGCTTCGACAGAGGCACATATTGGTTTATAATCGTAGGATGCAATCAATTTGGAATTGTTTCAAATTGCTAGTAAAGATAAATCATAGACTGTACTTACGGTTTCATGTAAAGATGCACGGTTGGTGACCCTTCTCGAGTTGAACCAAACTAAACTATAAATGAAGCAATGCGTTAAGGTTAAAGCTATCAATCAAACCCAGCATAACAGCCATTTTACAAACGTTGAAGCTGGTTAGAGTTGCGGCAGACGGCATACAAGCGAGTTGCATTTGAATCCGCCACAAAAGCAGCTCACTCGGGGTGATGAGATCTTTCTACGGTTTAAGAGATACCAGCAACGATCCATTCGTCGTATCTTTGTTGTAGGTATAGAGACGCTTTATTCCTTGGCTGTTGTTGAGTGATGTACATTACAGCTCTATGAAGCAAATCACACATCGCAATATTGCAACTACTAGGTAAGTTCTGTATACAATCTATTCTAATTAATTAGGTGTGAAATAATCATCTTTTCTTTCTATAATGATGAAAATTTAAGTAAAAACAACGAACGTTCACTACTAATATACTAGCATTCTACGAGCAGGATAACTCGAAGCAGGAAAGAAGATGTACAAGAAGTAGAGTAGACGGAGGTGGAGTAGGCGATGGCACGGATGGGCCAACAAGTTCTGCAAGCAAGCGGGCACAGGCAGGGCGGGCACACGAGTTGGCGGTTGGCAACACACAACACAATACAAGTGAGGAAAGAAAAGTAGGGCGTGCACAGGGGAAGGCGTATGGGACGTTATGATTGCAAACCTTTGATGTCCAGTTCCTTCATCGTTCGGACGGTAGTCTCTGCAGATTGACCGTGGAGGCAAGAGCACGATGCAGATAGTAGCATATAGAGAGCGTTGTAGGAAGTTCATGCGACAGTTGCCAAGAGCAGGTGGTTAAATTGTTCGCCAGTAAAAGATGGCGCCCGTTGACAAAGATAGACCAACGGATTTAGAAGAAGAAAAAATAGAAATAGAATAACAGTTATTGATCGTGCTGAAAGAGCTGCAGGAGGAACTATGAACAATTACCAGTCGTGCGCACTTCACTCGACGAAATCAATCGCGTTTCTTCGTGTTTCTAGAATTGAAAAGATAGTATAAGCAGAGCGGATCGCATGATCGGGATTGCGTAAGGTTTTTGGAACAGGGTAGGGATCTGGAAGGAGTGGGGTAAATGTTGGTCTACTGGAACTCCGAGCAGAACCATAGTTAGTAGGTCGGAAGGTAAGAAAATGCCGTCTTTTAGCGCACCTCGAATGCCGAATCCGTTTTCCATTCCTGCACGACGAAGTCGTCCGGAGAGAAGTGGGCGATGATCTCCTCCACACTCGCGTGGTTCACCTCGATCATGCGCATGAATGCACGGAAGCCGGCTGTAGCAGCCAGCTGCGCATCGTCCATATCCGTCTCGGTAAGGATCTCCGTGACGATGTTGGCGTATCCTTCGCGTTCGAGCAGCAGTACCATTGCCGACTGTGATTCTGGCTTCTGCAGTGCTGGGAAGTTGCTTGCCTGATAAAAACTGGTAATCTCACTGACCGTTACACCGTGCTTCACCATGAAAGCAATTGTGGCAAGCTCGCGTAGTGGTGCTTCACCCGGTCCAAACTCGCTGGCCTTGAGATTGGTGAGGATCTCCTTAACCTCAATCGAGTTTTTCACGCTCTCTACATCGGAGACGTCGAGCTTCTCGTGAATGACCATTCGTTCAATCTCCTGAACCGTTTCGGTGGTCACAATCTCCTCGACCAGCGTTTCCACGTGCTCCTTAAACTTAACCGTAGCACGGTCTTTGGTGAGCTTCACATCCTGCGTCATCTCCGAGGTGGTGCTCGTTGTTAGCGTGGTAGTCGATTCCGAGCTAAACTTGATCTTCTCCTTCAAGGACGCTTCCATCTCCTGCTTGACGATCTCATCGATCAGCTGAGACTCTTTCTGCTTACGCTTTTCTTCGCGTTTCTTGCGCTTTTCGGCCTTTTCACGGCGTACCTCTTCGCTCTCCTCGACTACCAGCTCGATCTTGTCAATCGCCTTGCCGTTCCGGATTCCGGCACGACTTCCACGCTTCGGACTGCGTGCTGCATCCAGTTCGGCCTTCTCATCGTCAGTTAACGTCGGCACAGTGCTTTCGATCAGCTTGGCGATGGATTCCGTTGTGCCGGCTTCGTTCATGGCTTTGCATTTGTAGAAACCAAAGTCGGACACCTCCACCGGGTAAATGGTGAGCGTGGAAGAGTTTTCAGTCGTGCGAATCTTTGTTCGTTCGTTCGCTATGATGATCTTTCCATTGCGGTACCACAGAATATCTAGAATATTTGAAAGCGATGAGTTTGAGGCACACACTATCTATTTTCCCATGTCTGTTGATCTGGTTGTGTTTTCATTCTTCGAAATGATTTCTAGTGTTGACTTTTTATGCTTTCTTGTGTCACTGTTTTCTTCCTACAACATACTGTAAGTTGTGCTAATTAAGCTTACAAGATTTGTTGTTTTAAAACAAATCCTGTAAGGAACGATTGGCATAACCTGAAGTATGCTGGGAGACAAATTGAACGTGTGACTTGAGATGAACAGGATACTTGCGAGGTTTCAGTATTCGCGAAGGTGAAAGTTTGAATGTCTTGCTGCGTGCCTTTGTGCTTGTTTGACTTCATGTAAATGAATCTGTTCCGGTTATGTTGTTCTGTCGTTTTCGTGTCGATCGTGGACGTTGGGGAATCGATTATCCTACCTGGCTTAGGATTGCCTGCGAAGTGACACTCGAAGAAGCCCTTCTCCTCAAGCATGGCGCGCGAGTCTTTGATCTCAACCGAGTACGATGGCGTAGAATAAGAGGCTGAAACATTGTTTGTTACGCAATTTGCATAGCAATGAGGCCAGAAATGCAGAGTGGGAAAGGCATTGATTAATAACTAGAAGCATAGAACCGATAGAACGTTTTTGGCGTTGTTAAGGAAAAGTGCGCGGTTGCTATGAATATGCTGGTTGAGCGCTATATTTTATAGCTGGTGCATGTGAAAAGTGTACTTTGTGCTATACTCACCCGCTAGTGTATGCCTTGATGAATAGTGTACGCTCATGGACGATAAAGATGAACAAGAGGAATTCTTGTTGGTGAGTAAACACAGTAACTATTTATACTATTTACAACATTACAATTACAACACCACACTGGCATGCATCAACAAGGTAGCAAACGAAACAAACGTCAAAAGGGAAGCATGCATCTTTGGATATGTGTCATCTAGTAGGTGTAGTGTCACGACAGTATGCTTCCAACTGCAGAAACTCATCCATCTCTTCAGTGCTACTTTCTGCGTGTGAGGAAAACGTGTAAACGGTGTTAGTGTAAGAAGATTTAACAAAATTGGCATGTGACAATATTGAAAGCGTTAAATACTCATTATATATTGGTGATATAAAATAGGCCAAAATTTACAAACACTATAAAACATTAAAAATGGCCGATACGTTAAGCAAAACCGAACACATCCACAAGAACAGTTTGTAAAGATCTTACACGGTTCACAAACATACATTCGTTCGTAACAACAGTAAACATGTAAAGCTTTCATACAATACATAAACACATGCAGTCTACTTGAAGCATAGTTGAAGCATACAGTAAAAGTTTATGGTGGCTTCAACTGGTAGATCGTGATGATCGGTAACCGATCGATGGTGAACGTGAAAATGTGAATTTGAAATTGTGTATGACTGTGAGGGTGAAATACAAATTTTGAATCGATCCAAGTATGCCGCGACGTAAAGTGGTGATGCGGGATACGTCGGTCTCGGTTGGGAGATGTTTTACCTTGAAGTGCCTCCTTTAGTTCTTCCATATGCTGTACCCATTCCGGTTTGCGATACGCTTTGGTTCCGACAATTTCTGCAAGCGTACAAGATAATGACAATTAGTACCTCGGAGAGATGTGCGGTGGACAGTATCCAGTGTAAGATACTGTGAAGTTTGAACTATCATGAAGTATTGTTTTATTGATCTGGCAGTGTTGTGAGTGCGTTTTGGGTATATTCGGTTGAGTTTCTAGAATATGACGGATGTTTGCAGTACTTATGGTAAGTGATAGATATAGTTTGGTAGTGTTTTATTCGATTATATTGAGGTTGAAGGTTTTTAGGAATTATAGGAGTAATAGGAGGATTAAGAGAAAGAGAAAGAGAGAGAGAGATTTATAGTAGAGAAATAAAGAGAGAGAATTTAAATTAATGCATTCAGTTCATTCATACGTACTACTACAAGCTGTAAGGGAAGAAACCGAGAAAAATCATATAAAGTTAGGCCATGTTAGAGAAGTGTAAGCAACCCATAGAATACCAGACAAAAGACAGAACTCTTCTGTACAATAGCTACTAGAATCATAAAAAAGAAAGCAATATTAGTGAAGCATATCTACAGTATCACCACCAATCACCAGTAACCAGCATTGGTGGGCAAGAACTAGGCTAATGAAATAAGTACCTTCAACTACCAGTTCGGCAGTTGTCATCGCCACTCCGAGTGCGTTGTGTGCTTCGAACGTAATTTCTCCAGAATCATCCGGGTATATGTCGTTGATGATGAGTATAGAGGTTCCATCGTCAAAGTTCTCAATTTGGAACTCCTCCGATGGAATAATTTCCTCGCCCGCCTTTAGCCAGCGAATCTGTGGCTTCGGATGGGCAAGTACTTTTACCTCCAGCTTGGTCAACTCACGCTCTTGCGTATGTATGATCGTGGGCAGTTGTTTAACAATCTTCGGCGCGTACTCGATCGGTTCCGCATACTCTTCAAGTGTTGAAATAGACTGAAAGACGCAGAACAATACAATAAGTAGGTATTACAGACGAATTGAAACTGGTATCCTATGCTGGTCAACACCTACCTTATCAGTCAACAAATCTTCTTCTGAGCTACGGAACTGCTCCGAGTCAGGCACATACTCGAACGGCTCTACGTTGACGGTAGCGCAACATATGGCCTCGCCGATTTTATTGGTGGCCACGCATGTATACTCACCCTTATCCTCAGGGAACACTTCACTAATTGTGAGCACACAGCGGCCGGTAGAATCCTGTTGAACCTGCTTATCCTTTGTTTCCTGGATAAGCTGCGAGTTGTGGTACCAGTGAACCTTTGGCAGCGGCATCGCCACCACTTGACACTCGAGCGTTAACCGCTCTCCATCCATAACACGCGTCGGTTTGATTGTCTCCAAAAACCGCGGTGATATGTATTCGGTCACTTCCTCGGTTTCGATGGTGTCCAGTGTTTGGACGGTCGCAGTGGAAGTTACCGAACCGGCCACATTTTCCGCTCGGCACGTGTACGCGCCCGTGTCCTTCCGGGTGAACGACTCAATGATCAAGATTGAGCGATTCTCCTTGGTAACGATGCGCTGCTCATTGGTCGATTTAATGGCAGTACCTTCCTTGAACCACTGGAAGGTTGAGGTTGGATAGCTCTCGACCGATGCTTCGAGAATGCACACCTCGGCTTCGGCAATCAATTTAGGCACTAACGGCTCGATGAACCGTGGTGCCTTAGCTTCGTCCATATCAGTAGCGTCGGAGATAGCGACGGAAGCAGACGATTTAGCCTGGCCGGCCTCATTCGTTACAGTAATCTCATACTTGCCACCCCTCTGCCGTGTCACACGACGAATTTCCAGTCGACTGTAGTATTCTTCGTTTGTGATGATGACTTCCTCCTCCTCTTCAACAACCTCTTTGCTATTGCGGAACCACTTAACAGTGGGCTTTGGATGGCCCGTGTAGCGACACTCAAATACAAGCGTGCTGCCCGTGCGTACAACCTGTGCCTCCAGCGGTTGCACTATCTGTGGAGCAACTGCTGATGGTTTCACACGTTCCAGCATTACCGACTGGATGTACACGTTTGCTTTACCCACAGCTTTTCCGAATTTATTCTCAGCCAGTACGGTAAACACGACTGGTACATTCTGCTTCGGGTGTTTCACCGTCAGCCGCACATGTCCTGTTTGCTCTTCGTAGTAAGTTTCGATATCTTCTTCCTCCTCCTCGATGATCTCTATCTCGTCACGCAGCCAACGTACCTTCGGTGTCGGTATACCTGCCACCTGGCATGTCACCGTAGCAACCGTTTTTTGTTCGTTCAGCTCGATCTTCAGTGGAACTACAAAGCGTGGTGCTTCACCATACTCAGGTTTGTCCTGGACGACAATGTTAGCTTTGCTGATTGCAACTCCAGCTACATTTTTGGCCTCGCATGTGTAGATTCCGACGTGATATGGTTGCACGGTTGCGATATCCAAGGTGGCCACATCTTCCACCACGTTCATGATGTACTCCGAGTTGGCGAATAATGTTGTATCGTTAAAGTACCACTGCACCGTTGGGAATGGAACGCCTTCGATGCGACAACGTAACTGAACTGGTTTGTCTGGCTCGCAAATCTGTGGCTGCAATTTCTCCACTATATTGGGAGGCTGCACTTTAGGTTTGCTAATCTTCACAGTTCGTTCTTGGATCTTTGTCTCGGCGACGTGTTGTTGAGTCGTTTCCAGCAGTTGACGATCCTCACGAATATCCTCTTCGGCGATCTTGTCAGTGACTTCTTGAATGCGCTTCTGGGTGATAATTTCCAATTCGGGTAGCGGTTGACTATCGTCAATAAATACACGCCGCTGTTTCTCTTTTTTGACTATGTTAGACTGCACACGCACCTCCATTTCTTTGCGGAACTCAGATTGTTCCTCAATTTTAACATCTTCAACCGGCGTAGGAGGTGGTTTGCTCTCCACAACTGGACGGCTAAGCGTTATGCTAGATCTTGAAATTTCCTGCACTTGCTCTTGTTCTTCCTCTTCCTCTTCTTCTTCATCTTCGGGTTCCATCGCAAAGGTGCTGAGTTCTTCCTTGAATACTACGTGCTTTTTGTTACGTGACTTGCGCTTCTTAGCAGTTTCGCGCGGTGCCAACTCGGGAATGAGATCCAACACTTCCTCTGGCACGATATCAACGATCGTCTCGGCCACTTGTGCCGGTTCTTCCGGTTCCTCAAATGTAACCGATTCTTCGACCTCTGCAATACCTGACTCAGGGAATTTTGGTCTAATGATTTGCTTCTTGGTACGTTTTGTTTTCTTTGTGACTGTCTCCTCAATCTTCACATCCCGCACGGGCTGTAGTACGTGAGGCTCGGGAATTTCCTCGATTATTGCTTCTTGCGCGGGAACCGGCTTCAGAACAACTTCTTCCTGCACTATTTGTTCTGGTGAAGCGCGTTGTGGGATTGGTTTGAGCGTAACTTCTTCTTTAGGTACTTCCTCAATTGGACGTTCTTTCCTTCCTTTGCGCCATGGTGCAGGTTTAGGCTGTTCAGGTTCCGGAACCATAGATTTCTCCGGAATGAGTGATATTTCTTCTGGCGGTTTAGGAGATTCTTCTTTCGTGGGTTTCGGTATCGGTTTGAGCACTACTTCTTCTTGTGGAGTTTCCGGCAGAGGTCTACGTTTTCCTTTAGGCCAATCCTTTTGCTCCTCTTCTTCGGCAAGAGGCTTTTCCTTCTTTCCACGACGCCATGGAGTTGTTTCGGGTGTTTCCTCCTTTATTGAAGGTTCTGGCTGCTTCGGTTTGATTGTCACTAGCTGTTCTGGTTCTGGTTCGACTTCTTTAGTTGGTTTTGGAATCGGTTTCAACACTACTTCCTCTTTAGGTTCCTCTGCTAAAGGACGTCGCTTACCAGTAGGCCATTTCTTTTCTTGCTCTTCTGTTTCAACTGGCTTCGTTTTTGGAGTTCTCCTCCAGTGTGGTTGTTCGGGAGCAGAATCCGGTTGTTTGGAAATCTCTTCAGGCACATGCTCCGTCTTTTCCAACTGTACATCTTCCTGTTCTGGAATCTCAGGATAGACTGGCTTTTCTAAAGGCTCAATTTCATCCTTTCGTTTTGGTTTCTTCACCTTCTTAGGCGTGATATCTTTTACCTCAGCAAGTGACACCGTATCGGCCGGTACATCTTCAATCTCCATTTGTTGTGGTACAGGTTTCAATGATATCTCTTCCGTTGTTTCATGAGGTAATTCCTTAGCCCGTTTTGGTGTAGGTTTGAGTGTGACCGTTTCCATGACCTCAGGTTGAGGAGCAGGAATTTCTCTTTTGGGAACAGGTTTTCTTCCTCGACGCCATGGCGGAAGACTGGTATCTTCTTCCGGTAAAGTAGGTTTGCTTAGTTCCAACTCCGGTTCAGGTTTATCTTCGAGCTCTGGGATTGGCTTCGGTTGAATAGTGGGCTCTTGTGCTACTTTAGGCTCTTCCTCTTTCGTTGGTCGAGGAATAGGCTTAAGTATCACCTCTTCCTTAGGTTCCTCTGGAAGAGGACGTCTCTTACCCGTGGGCCATTGTTTTTCCTCCGGAACCTCTTCTTGTGGCTTTGGCTTTTGTTGTCTACGCCAACTAGGCTTTTCCACTTCCTGTTCTGGCTCCTTGGGCTTTACTTCTTCTAGTTTTTCTGGAAGAGCCGTTTTTTCAACCTCCGGTACCTCGGTTGGAGTAAATTCTAGTTTGTCCAACGATTCCTGCTGTTGTGGTGAAGGCTTTGCCTTTTTCTTCTTAACGATCTTAACCGTTTTATCTTCGACTTCCTCAGGTTCCGCAACAGGAACCTCCTCTACAACAGCTTTCATGGCGGAAGACTGGTATCTTCTTCCGGTAAAGTAGGTTTGCTTAGTTCCAACTCCGGTTCAGGTTTATCTTCGAGCTCTGGGATTGGTTTGGGTTGAATAGTGGGCTCTTGTGCTACTTTAGGTTCTTCCTCTTTCGTTGGTCGAGGAATAGGCTTAAGTATCACCTCTTCCTTAGGTTCCTCTGGAAGAGGACGTCTCTTACCCGTAGGCCATTGTTTTTCCTCCGGAACCTCTTCTTGTGGCTTTGGCTTTTGTTGTCTACGCCAGCTAGGCTTTTCAACTTCCTGTTCTGGCTCCTTGGGCTTTACTTCTTCTAGTTTTTCTGGAAGAGCCGTTTTTTCAACCTCCGGTACCTCGGTTGGAGTAAATTCTAGTTTGTCCAACGATTCCTGCTGTTGTGGTGAAGGCTTTGCCTTTTTCTTCTTAACGATCTTAACTGTTTTATCTTCAACTTCCTCAGGTTCCGCAACAGGAACCTCCTCTACAACAGCTTTCTTGGGAACTGGTTTCAGTGAAACCTCCTCTAGAGTCTCCTTTGGTAGTTCCTTTTTCTGGCGGGACGTAGGTTTCAGCGTAACTTGTTCAACCTTCTCCGGTTCTGCTGGAGCAGGAATAGGCTTCTTTTCTACCGGTTTCTTTCCACGGCGCCATGGTGGAAGACTGGTATCTTCTTCCGGTATAGTAGGTTTGCTTAGTTCCAACTCCGGTTCAGGTTTATCTTCGAGCTCTGGGATTGGTTTGGGTTGAATAGTGGGCTCTTGTGCTACTTTAGGTTCTTCCTCTTTCGTTGGTCGAGGAATAGGCTTAAGTATCACCTCTTCCTTAGGTTCCTCTGGAAGAGGACGTCTCTTACCCGTGGGCCATTGTTTTTCCTCCGGAACCTCTTCTTGTGGCTTTGACTTTTGTTGTCTACGCCAGCTAGGCTTTTCCACCTCCTGTTCTGGCTCTTTGGGCTTTACTTCATCCAGTTTTTCTGGAAGAGCCGTTTTTTCAACCTCCGGTACTTCGGTTGGAGTAAATTCTAGTTTCTCTAACGATTCCTGCTGTTGTGGTGAAGGCTTTGACTTTTTCTTCTTAACGATCTTAACCGTTTTATCTTCGACTTCCTCAGGTTCCGCAACAGGAACCTCCTCTACAACTGGTTTCTTGGGAACTGGTTTTAGTGAAACCTCCTCGACAACTTCCTTTGGTAGCTCCTTCTTCTGACGTGGTGTAGGTTTCAGCATAACTTGTTCAACCTTCTCCGGTTCTGGCGGTTTCGGCAATTCTCGTTTTGTCCCTGGTTTACGTCCACGCAACCATGGTGGAAGCTGCGCTTCAGGACGTTCTTCTGCAGTTGGTTGCAGGTCGTCCGACACTGTTTCTGTGATCGGTTTCTTCTCCTTTGGTCCTCTACGCCAAGCAACCGGTTCTTCGTCGCGTTTGATATCCTGTACAAGCTCTTGTTCTGTTTGTTCCACTGCAAGCTTTGCAGTATCTTCCTGTTCCGTTATTTGCATGGGTTGGGAAGAAGCTTCTTTGGGTCCTCGGCGCCATGGAACAGGCTGTAGTTCGGTTAGTTGCTGTGGTTGCTTCGCTTCTTGCTCTTCTAAACGATCCAGACTTAGTACAGCTGAGTCTTCCACCTGTGTATAAGGTTCAAGTTTTGGCTCGGGTCGTTTACCTCGTCTCCAAGATACAGCAGCTTCTTGATCGAGGATAAGCTTTTGTTGCTCTTGCTCTATAGTTGATTCGTCTCTATCTACCTTCAGCATAGTGCTTTCTTCGGTATCTACGAACTGTTGCGTGCCTACCTGAGGCTGTTCCTTTCTGGGTCCACCTCTACGCCAGGGAACGCCTTCAGCTCTTTGTGAGTCCTTACGGGTTAGTTCATCTACCTCCTGTTGAATTTCAAGAATGGATATATCCTCGTCGTGTCGCAATTTCTGAACGTGATAGTCCACATGATCGATGTCCTCTTTCTCATTGATAATAGCTTGAACCATCTCTTCCATGTGATGTTCGGATATTTCTTGCTGTTCGCGTTTCACCGTCTTCAATTCGACTTTTTCCAACTGTTCGCGCTGAATCTGCGGTTTCTGAATTTGGGTCGGTTTTAGTTGTACCGTTTCAAGTTTTTCCTTTTCGATTTTTTTACGCTCTTTGGTTGTTTTCTTCAATTTTACCACCTCGGCCGTCCATGGTTTAATCTCTTCACGCTTATCGATCGACAACGATCGGTCGCGTGATGTACGGCGGTCCTGAGACGCACGTCGCCAAGGAGCAGTAGTAGTTGTCGGACCGCGAGATAAGCTTCGCGAGCGTCTCCAGGGAAGACTCTCGTCACCTTGTGGGACGAATTCGGTGTCTACCTCGCTCGCCCCGGTGCTACTATCATAAGATCCATCACTCAGTCCTTGGGCAGTTGCCGTAGCACTGCTGACAGATGATGATGAAAATTGTTGCGTCTGTTGTACATCTTGCTGCTGTTGGAGCTGTACTCCATCGACACCGTGCACCTGTCGCAGCTGCTTACGGCGCTCTAGGTGGAAGGGGAAAGTACGAGAGGGTTCATGATTTAGCAACCGATCAGCACTGTGATCTGTTCGATAGTATCGGGGTCAACGTTAGTCAATGCTTAAATTTCACCAAGCAAAACACACGTATCTTCAAGGCACGTGCATGGGGAATATGGAAATAGTTTATAACGGAATCAAAATTTATGAAGCCAACAACCCTCGGATGCTACGAGTAGATGGAATGTTAATCGTAAACAGATGGCGTTAGGATGCTGTATACGCTACTGTAAACCACCTTCTATTCTTCGTGGAGTGTCTCACTGCAGGTTGGTATTTTGCATTTTTGCGTAGCGTCTAAAGGTGTAGCAAAGGTGAGATGATCGGTTATTTTTAGCGGCGGGAATTTCTGGATTAGGTCATCAAGGGATTCGCGCAGAAAGTGGTGTGCAATATGGCCGTTTGCAGTGATGCAGCTTCGTCATACTTGATGGAATTTAATGGGACTGGTTTTATTGTGCCTTGTATGCGTTTTGGGTTACTCGTCGTGAAGGTAACTGAAAGAAACCGCGTTGGTGTCCGACTCAATCAACATGCCAACAACATTTTGTTGCTTTTAGCGCAATGCATCATTGTTTGGACATGGTTGAGGGAAAAGAAAAGCGTAACGCGTGGGATTACTCATAATGTATGATACATTAAGAAGATCCTTCAATTAAAATTCTATTACCAGGAAAATGAGTCTAGAGTCAAGTTGATGGCCATTTTGCAACACAAACCATCAGTCATGGTCCACAAATGGCGTCAGCCTTGAGGACTAGTCAGTGTGTCATTTGTTTTGTTTACCACGTTGACGAAACGACAACAGCCGCATGAATCAGTGTTTTGCGGAGGTAGGAAAAACGTTCTGCCGAAAAACCTTCACCGGGTTTTCTAATCACGTCCCTAACCTCGAACTTTGATAGAACTTGCCTTGGACACGGAGGTAACGTATTTATAGTCACGTGTTACTGTTGATGATTCGACAAGCTTTCACATGCTTTTCTAAACGATCCTATCAGTGCTTGTTTGTGCATGTCAATGGTTGTAAATTACTATCAAGCGCAGATATATCAATTTTGGACAAAACCATGAAATACGAAACCATGAATGAACCATTCAAATTGTGCACATTCTGCTTGTTGATACGAAACCTTTTCTTCTGCCTGCGAGACACCTCGGATTGGCGGATTAGTTTGCTGACAGGGAGTCATATAAATAATTTTTCATCTAGGCGAAATTATCCCCTATATCTCGCCTTCTGTCCACTGAGCAGTTAGCAGAAGGCCAATGTACGTTCCCCACATTTTTCGCCTCGATTAACGCTAATCTTGTAAATTTTGTTAGACATTTATCACGCGAGCCGTTGCGAACTTCCGGTCTAGCAAAAAGGAGAGACAAGAGAGGATACGTGTCGTCTCATATTGCATCAAAAATAATTTGGGCCTAAGCGGTATCGTAGCGTACGTGAAGAATAAACGAAGTAAACAACAAATAGGAAAAACCCGAGCAACTTTTCATGTTATCACTGCTTGCGCAATGAAAGTGAGTGTCAAGAAGCGGTGAAAGAAAGTGAAAGAAAAGATACTCAAGCACATATTCAAGCCGGTTGAAGTGCACTCTGCGAGCGATTCAACTGCGGGAAATGGGGTCATAAATCGCCATAGTGCGGACAATCCCGTGTTGAAGGTGTCATGTCGGCAGACGAATCTGTTCAAACCAGCTTAGTAGAGTACGGGGTACGTACTCTACAAAGTTGACAAGCTCTGACAGTATCCGAAATACCCGGGTTAACGCCGAGAACCGGTTCGCGAAAAAAAAGGGGAGAATAAGCCACAATGGTTGTCGAACCGTTTCGAAAGCGACCAGAGCTAACGTGGCATGTTTAATTTTAGATACTAGCTCCCGCGTTAGTGTTCGTTCCCGTTTTTCGTGTACGGATTCTCTCACCGGAGTAACCCAACCGCCATGATCGTGTGGATGAGCATGAGTGACCCTTATTAATTATTTTCGGCATTTCTTAAAATATCTCCCCACTGGTGAGCGATCGTTTTGGTGTCGGTGCGCATGCGCCGAGTGGGACGACATTAGGCCCCGTTTGCGGATACCGGGCGCTCTCTTTTCAACCGATCGGACACTTTAGTCGACATAGTGTGGTTAGCTCGATTGGACGGTTTGTGAACCGGTTCGGTCCAGGCAGGGCAAGGGCTTCAACAGGCTGGATCGAATAGTTAGCAGTGTGCGGAATGGGGAAAGACAAACACCGGAAGACAGGGGATTTGGAGGGAAAGCGCGTTATTAGAATTCGGGCATCTTCTAATCGCTTGACGTTTCGACTCGTTTCCTGGCGTCGTGGCGGGGTGGTTTGTGAGGTCCAACGTGTACTCCGTGTGTGTCTATGTAGGAGGTGACGCGCATGACATGTTTGTCAACACCGTTGTCCTGCAGAGTGAAGTGTTTCCTAAATCTTCTAAATTTCTGTGTCACCGTTGCGGCTTTAGGCCTTCCGGTTTCCAACCAATCGGTTCGAGTTAGTGAACAAAGCAAGGAAAGTGGAAAAGGTTCGGGGTAAATGGAAGGAATCAGAACAAATTTAAACGAAGTGAGCGAGTGTTTTCGTTGTGGTTGATTTTTTTTTGTTATAAATGTATTGCTTTCCAGTTCGGTTTTATTGCTTACTTACAAACGTATAAAAACATACATATAATTAGTCTCTGATCGCGCAGCATAGTGACAAAAAGGGTTCGGGGGGGTAAAGGACAAAATCTCTTTGTTAATGCGCGATTAAATCGTCTTATGTGTTAAAACACAATGAGTGTTTTGTTTAAATTGTTAATAAATAAATCTTAACTAAAGCTAAGCAACACGGCAAGCTGTAACAATGAAATAAGTGCTGGAACCAAATCTGATCCCATGATCGTTCTCTACTTCATCGATCGACTTCATTACACACTACTCTGTGCACGCTGTGTACGCGTCTAAGCTTATGAAATCACCCAGCATCTATTGAGACTTCGCTTCGGTCACCAAACATCAGCGACAAGAACACACATCTGTTGAAAGCGTAACAACAAGCAAAGTGATCAGTGGTAAAAGCACTAACAGCAGGAAGAGTTTCCATCTGCCTGCAGCTGTCAGGCGATGCAGCAGGGCGTTAATGGCGGCGCAAGATTCTACCCGTCTGCCACAAGTTGACAAGATAAGTATACCGTTTCAGAACCTTGCATTGTTACCAAACAAATTGCTGCAGCGTTAATTTATTGTCACCAACGAATAAACAGCCACCATTGCAAGCGGTGTTGCGTGAGTTGCTTTAAACACAAAAAAAGATCTATTACATTTGCCCACAAGGATGGGCGCCATAGCAAGATGTTGAAAGCGTGTGAAAGCGCGTTGACTTTCGCAGAACATTCGGGGTCATTCGCCCGGTTATGCACGGTCAAGAAGCGTACAGGCTGTATCACACAAAGCAGGAAAGGAGCGGGTTAAAGGACGTCGGCATTTTGCAAAAAAACAAGCGAAACAAAGATAGGACTATTTTTAGCGAAATTTTGGCATTTTGTGTTGTTTGATTTGATTGTTGATGTCATAAACAAGCGCAAGCACGCATTCAAACTGCAACCATCTTGAGGACGCTGCAGCAATTCAGTTACAGGTAGCAGATTGCCTATAGTACATCGTCACTAAAACATTCGTTTTTTTGTTTTGTTTTTGAACAGGATACATGTGATGGTGAGTTAGCGCCAATCGGACGTGAGAGGGCCCTAGTGAATGCTGACGATATCTGATTGTTATCTGCTACAGCTTAATCAATATGGAGACCGGCCATGGTACTTGTACACCAGACATCAGAGCAAGTGCATACATCATCGTCAACGCAAGTCCTAAAAACAACAATCCTAAACAGCAGATCGACCGACCCGAACGAACAACAGGCGCGACAACAATAGCACATGACTCGTCATCGTCCAAAAACAAGCCTTAGCAATACGAGCTCAGTACACGCGTGGGTAGCATCATTGTGTTCCAACGAAATTGACTTGACGGCTGATCTGCACGATGTGATTACTAAGTAACGCGATGATTCAGTTATGACCGAGCGGAAAGTTGGAGAATATTCTAGAATACGTTCAGTTCCCGCTAGCCTGCTAGCTACTCAAAACAATTTTACAAACATAGTCGGAGAGAATCTTGGAGACCTTGGCTTCCCTTGTAAACTCTTGAACGAGATCTAGTAAGATGCCTATCTTCTGGGACACGCTCCATATCGTGCAATGTCCATGTTGTATTCGTTGCTTTTCTTTTTGCTATGTTCCGAATCAGATTCGAACGATAATTCTCTCAAACGGCTTTTCTTGCATGCAATACGCCCTGTCAGTACCCTTCGGGCGTGAGGGGATCGTGTGCTAACGAAATCTATTTTAGTAATGAAATCTTTATTGCTAATTATTCAGCTCGAAGAAGCACTAGACGCCACACAAAGTTTGAAGCGTTGTTGGGAGTGGTTACATAATTCTTTACTGCACGCTATCCTTCTTCATCCTTCCTAAACTTCCTGCTCAATTTCCAACCTCTGTCTGCCAGTGCTGTGGCTGTGTTGTTCTTGGTATAAATGTACCTTTCCTTCGCGTTTGCAAATCACGCACTGTATCTTCCACCGTAATGATATCGATCACTTCAAGGTAAGTAAGAAAGGTAATAAATCTCATGTTGTTCTGGTTTTTATCTCTCATGCTCAATAAAGTAAACTAAACTGAACCTCTGAAAGTAAACTTTCAACGAAAATCCTCAAAAAAAAGAGCTACTTTTAATTACAGTACGCCATCACTCATCATCCGAAAATCAATCGAAAGAAATCGTTTGGAAAAAAAACATCACATATGCGCGCCCTGCAGTTAAACAAACAGATTAAATTCCTAACCTCTACCCGAAGGTCAGCATGATTCATGCTCCAGAAGCGGATCATTCCGTGTCTTCCGGGACGCGTCCGACGGGGCGCGATGCTTTTCCGTGTGCAAACACGCTTACCATGTGGTCGCCGGGGAGGTGATGTGGCCGTTAAACAGAACGCCACACGGAGCACACGGCGTATTATAATTAGAACAGTCCGTTTTCTTGCCGTGTGAAAAACACGTCTCACGGTGGGGTGCACCAAAAACCATCTCGTCAGGTTTGTCATCGGCATCCGCTCACCTTACGGACAGCATAAACGTACTCGTGGGTAGGAAGGAACATTGGGAGCCGTTGACTCACCCGATGTTGGAATATTCCAAACGTGTGCTTTACACCTTTACAACTCACTAACGCTCAAAATCGCATCCGAGGTTGCACACGGCACGCAACTCATTTCTGGCCAGCGCTCCAAGATGTGGATGAAGACGTGGCCATGTATAATTAGGGTGGGCATCGTTTGTTTTTACCTATTTTTTTTTTTCTTAATTCTGGCGCTCTTGATGCCGAGATTCGCTTACTCGAGCGATGCATAACGACACGCTGCTCAGGGACGTTGCAAAATTCTTCATCAAAAAAGTCAAAATGCACACCTTCGTACAACGGCGGCCATGAATGTGACGTCGATGCACGTCCTATAGCCAAATGAACGTATTCAAGACATTGTGATGGACGCTGGCTATTAATCTTGGTTAGCGCACCGACTGCAGTACGGTGGAAGATACTGACTTTTTTTCGCCCGGCCACCGCCAAGAGAACGAACGATTGATGGGTCGACGACATGTGAATATGTACCGACGCTCATAAGGGGATGAATGGAGGGTGAGAATGAGAAAAGTGTGTGGTTTATGTGTTATTTTCCGAAGAAAAAAGATTAAAAGGATTAAAAAGAAGGGAAACCAATAGAAAAGAGGATTGATTATTCAATCTGTACATTGCACGAATGTACCAGAGTGTTTTTAATTTTGTTTTTAAACCGAACATTATAATTCCGGACGTTTCACTTGATGCCAATCTCACAACGGATGGTGTACAGGGATGGTTTCGTACACTGTCGGGGGGTTTGTTTTTGGTGGGGTTTTCACGAATTAACGAAGAAGTTAGGCAGACCGGGTTGGAGAAGGCGTGTTAATGGGTGTTACCCGATGCTCCCGGGGGGAAGAAGATCAACTCCCGGGAGCACACAAACTATTGGAATTTGGAAATGGCCACGGAGTCGAACCGGTGCCGGTTCACACAAAACGATTCCTCGCTCTGTACGCATGTGTGTCATTCGATCTATCTTCATTGCTAAAAATAGCGAAGACACTCGTGGGAAGAGATCCCGGTGGTTGGGATCTCGTTCCCCGTTCGTATCGTGTGCTCGTGTGTGCATGTGTTGTGCATGTTCGATCATTGGTGGTATTAAGGATAGATGGTGTTGTCCATCAACCCACGGGGGAAAAAACATGGTACGTGGTTCTTATCAATTCGTTCGTCCACTTTGCGATGGTATGGCGATAGGTTCTGTCTGCGGTTTCAGCCAGTATCAGCTCTACTCTCTCTTTTTGCTACAGCTGTCAAAACGCTTCCTTTCCTTTAGCCTTTCATTTTATTGTGTTAACATATCCTCAAGCTATAAAAAACTAAGCTGGCCTAATTATGCGTGGTGTATAATTGTCAGTTAACTCGATCATTAAAATCAGCAAAGCTATATATCTTGTAGGGGGTACTATTAGACGTATAAAAACAGCATCAAAAAACATGGCGCGCGGTATTATAAATATGTAAATAGCTATTCTCTTCCTCTTTGGCGTTCCTTTTTATCCAACCGAACGTGCTTGTAATCTCTGAATGTATTGGTATTTTACCTCTTGTTTTTTTTACTGAAAATTCTGTTGTTGATGTATGCACTTGCACTGCTTCTGTTTGACTTCTGACGTGTTGCGCGTAAGTCATTGAGTTAGGCGTAAGTACATTCTGCATCCTTTACTGCTGCTGGTTACGTCCAGAAGATGGTGTCGTATTGTCGCGAGTTTAGATTTTAGGGACAAGTGGTGAACGTTTCATTTCTGCATTTTAGGTTAATAATGGTCTTACCCAACACGCATGGGAAAACAGTAAAGGCAATGCTATAAACAAACAAAACAAACAAGGTAGCACAACAGCAAAACAACAATCTGTACGTCCGTTTTAAAAACATCTGACTGGTACGCTGGGTGTTTGAATATCGCAAGACGGATCATGTAGCTAAAGAGACATTTCTGGATCCGATTAAATATTTCGAGAGGCGCGTTTAAAGTAATGGATAGTAATTGGGGGGACAGAGCAGGATGTACACAGCTTGCAACGCGTGGCAGGACTAAATGATTTACTGATGGTGTTTTGCTGTTTTGTTTTGCAGGTTGGTTGGTTTTTGTTTTTTTTTTTGGTTCTACTGAGTATTCTTACTTTTGACTATCAGTTTGGCGGACGTTTCGACCTGGCCAGCAGACGTGGTCACGCGGCAGGTGAAGGTACCGGAGTCTTCCTCGTAAGTCGTCCCGATCAGAAGCACGGCATTATTGCCCTCGTTGATCATCTGTAGAAGGTGATAAGAGAAAGTGCAACATTGGGAAAAACATATTAGGAACAAGATACATTACATACATGGTGTGAGTAAACAGGGGAAGTAAACACAGAGACAGAGATCAATTAGGAATGATGAAGATCATGAGCGTTGGTTTACAAATTTATTGGCAATGTTTGTATTGGGACGTTTGCCAACATAATTTCGAAGCGTTTTCAACGCTCATCGACGAAACCTTACGCGACACCGTACGCGTAGGAGTGTTGATGGACAAACAAACCAACCGATGCGAGAGGAAAAAAAGGCTGCCAATGCAATTAGATAGCTACTACCTTGGCATGGATTCATCGACAGCTGTCCCAGTTTGTTAGCAGAACGAATAGGGTACAGCGTGTGGAAAGTGAGACTAAATCGTACGAAAATAATTCACTCTGATCTGGTGGGTGTGACATTTAACAAGATCATCAAACACGTGTGCCAACAACTTGTGATAGATCCGTTTGTTCCAGCACAGTGATCCAAAGACGTTAATTAAGATACATCACTCATGGTGCCACACTTCTGGCACTGAAACTACGCCCATTAGCTGAGCTGTCTTAGGGTACATTGGCACTATCAATTAGCTAATGATATGTGAGGTGAGTGATTGGGCTTACCTGAAAATCGGGTGACTCCGGAATCAGAAGACCTTCGCGCAACCACTGGACGGTCATTTTGGTTGGTTTGCCGACAATCGTTGTTTTGAACTGAGCCGGCGAACCCTCGTCCACGATGCAATCCTTCATCTCACCCAGCTTTGGTCCGGCATCGGGCATCTCTGGTGCGACCACCTTCAGCGTGGCGGTAGTGTGAACCTCACCGCCTGGATTCGACGCAATGCACAGGTACTGGCCCTCATCCTCTGGGAACGCTTCGGTAACGATCAGCGTAAACGCATCCCGGTCCTTGCCCATTTGGAAGTACTTGGAGGGCTTAATCTGCTTATCGCCCTTGAACCACTGTGCGGTCGGTGTCGGTTTGCCGGTGACTCGCGTGCGGAACTCGACCGACTGTCCCTCGGGTACGGTTTTGTCCTTGAGCGGTTCCACCAAAGTTGGCGGACGCTCCGTGCCCGGTGTGGCCGGCTTTTCGATGATGGGCGTAACGGGCGTATCGACGTTACAAACCGCATCACAACGTGCCTCACCGGCACCATTGATGGCAACACACTCGTACTTCGCCCCATCCTCTGCGTACGCCTCAATGATCAGCAGCGTGTAGTTGTTATCCTCCTCGAGCATCTTGTATTTAATGTTCGGCGTAAGCTTCTGGCCATTCTTCAACCAGTACACATCGAGCGGTTTCGTACCGGTAACCTTTGCGTCGAAGCGCGCCAGCTGTCCGGCCGTTACCGTCGTGTCACTAATCGTGCTGACGAAGCTCGGTGGAATCACTCCGCCACGACCTTGTTGACGGCGCTGTTCCACCACCAGGTTGGCGCTACACTTAGCAGTACCTCCACGGTTCTCTGCAATCACGGCAAACACGGCCGAATCTTCGAGGAACACCTGGCGAATGATCAACACCGACTTCGTACCAAACGTGTGGATCTGGAAGTCGGCCGAATTGTTAATCTGGAAGTTTTCGCGGAACCAGCGCACCGTCGGAATGGGTTCACCGTCGAACTCCACCTCGAACCGTGCTTGCTCGTTTTCGAAGGCACGGCATGGCTGAATCTTGCGCGTGAACACTGGTGGCTTGGTCGGCTGTACCGGACCTTCCACCACGCGTTCTTGCGTCGTACCCTTGTGCTCCATTTCCGTCGTCTCGGTTGCGGTGATTTTACGAATGATTTCCTTATCATCGTACACCTCCTTCTGGGTTTGCTTCTGCTGCGAGATATGCACTTCCTTGCCCTGGACGGACGTTTCTGTCGGTTCCGGGATCAACTTTTTCCTGGGAGCTTCAACCAGTTCGACGTTTTCGCTCTCCTTCGTTTCATCCCTGTAGTGGTTTAGTAGACACAAATCGGTGAGTGTGTGTTAAGAGTTGACCGATTGCTTCCAATATACTTACAGCGTCTGCTCGTAGGCGCTTGCCATACCCTTGGCGATCGATTGACTAACAACCTTTTCGCCCGGGATCGCAAACTGATGCTTCTCTTCGCGCATCTTCTGCTCCTTGATGATCTGCTCATTCTCTAGCTCAGCCAACTTGCTGTAATACTCCTCGCCCTTCTTCTGCTTGACCGTCTTTTGCCATTCGGTTTCACCTTCCTTCTTGGCCTTCGCCTTCTGCACAACCTTGGTAACGCGCTTCTTTTTCGCCTTCTCCTCCTGCAGCGTCGTTTCCAGATCGGTCTCATTACGTCCCTTCTGATAAGCGACTAGATCGTAGTCGTACCATGCTGTTAATCAGATAATTAGGGTTGGAAAAATGGATGGTGACAACAGAACCCAGTTCATGAGCAACCGTACATGGAGGGGAATCCTGCTGCAGAGCAGGAATAGCCCGACCGTGTAACGTTTTCTTAAACATCCGCACGAATTGTACAGAAACACTGAGCCATTTGATCGCTGCTTTAAAGTACGGGAGTAGAAGATCCATAGTGGGGAAGATTTTGTAGTGCATGCAGACATGCCTTCAGACTTGGGGAAAAATTCCGTTTAGGTGCATCGCTATTAATATACGGTTAATAGTAGATGAAAACTGTTACCAACAAGTTAGAGACCCTGCCACCCCCATTAGACACATGAACACTTGCTTGTCGTTGTTCTCGCCTGCTCGTATTAGCCCTTACCAGTATCTCAGTGACCGTGCAATATGAGGCGAGAACAACCAAATCCCAAAACTCTCCCAACTGAATGTTCAATCAACAATAGCAAGCGAGAAACGGATATACACGAAATTATTCAAGCCGAATGCGTTGGACGATTCCAACAACGGGTGACAGGTATTTACAAAACGAGCAGAAAAGATAGAGATAAGATTAGTTCCATACGGTGTCGTACGGCTGGCAGTGGAAAAGAAGCTCAGCATAGTGCAAATGCGCGATAGAGGTGCGTTCTGGATCGTATCCGATGATAATCTTCCGCACGGAAGTCAGCGATAAGTATCTCCATATCCCAACACACGAAGCTGCAGTACTTGGTGAGGTAAGTTCCATAGAAGATCCCCGTTTGCTTTAACACTCCCTCTCATGTAAAACATCTCATAGGACCGGGAGCTGCACTGCCTTCAGCTAAATCTGCTTTCATTAAGGGGAATAATTGTGGACTGCTGTTCTACGGGAGGAATCTCCCAAGAATGGAATATCAGGAATCGGGAAAGGGGACTTGGAAGGAGTATATTGCTTGAAATGGTTTGATTGTTGTTGCTGGTGGATATCGTATGTGGTACGGTTCTGTTCGCGAAATGGTCCGGTGGAAGGCCTCCCGTTTCAGTTTTCAGACATGAGAAAAAAGGGAGGCGTGAATATAGTGAAGCGTGTTTAACCCCTCTGTATTAGTGTAGTAGTATGGAGTTTATGCGCTAGTCACACTCCATTCAGTAGTGGAGCGAACCTACCGAAAGCAAAGCACCATTCTCCAGTGTTGGACTGTTGAGTGGCCCGTGAGTAGTAGAGAGTAAGTGATGTGAGTGGTAAAAGTGGCAAAAGTAAGTAGATAGAGTAGATAGAGTAGCGATAGGTGTTTCTTTTTTTTCGTTTTGGCTGACACTGCCGCGAGTAGGAAGAGTTCGTTGTTTGGTGCAGTGAGATCGACTAATGGCTGTGTCGGTATACTTACGTCGTGGCGAGTTCTTCAGCACACCGCGGTAGTCATCACGACGAGGAGTAATCTTCAGTTCGCAGCTAGCAACGGCCTCACCAACGGAGCTACGAGCGATAACCTCAATCTTGCCGGTATCATATTGACGCGTCTTCGGAATATCGAAGTGATACATGCCATCATAGGTAAGCTTGTAACGTTGACCCTGTGTAAAAAAAGCAAATATTTTGTGAAAACGATGCACTACACAGATCATGTGTCACGAATGCCTACATTAACGACGGTATGTCCATTGATCAGCCACATGACACGCGGCTTCGGATGTCCTGTAACACGACAGCAGAATCGAGCCCATTCACCTTCCTCTACCTCGATCGATTCCGGGCGGCTGACAAAGGCTGGTTCCTTCTTTGGCTTTTGTGTCTCGTCGATTACCTCGGGGATGCTGTAGTCAAACCAAGCGCGTTTAGTACACATAACGAATGACTTTTGAAAGCAGAATTCCTTAAAAAAAACTTACTTCAAGTTCCACAAGGCTTCCATCTCGCGGATCTTCTGGATACTCTTCATACCCTTTGGCAGTTGCGAATCGTAGACGATGCCTGGCTTGCCAGTAGTCTTGATGATTGCGCGAGTTTCGTCCATGCCGTATAGGTTCGTGGCACGGCACAGATACTCGCCACTGTCCTCCGGGTAGATCCATCCAAAGTTCATTGCAACGTAGCCAAAGTCGTAGATCGGAGTGAAACGGTTCTCTGTGAAAAGACAAATGGTTGTTAGTAAGAATGTCTCTTATAAATCTCAAAACGGGGGGTTTCTTAAAACGTCGATACTCACTGTATGGCAGTGGTTTGCCATTGTAGAACCATTCCACCTTCATATCTGGATCACCGACTGGAGCCAGTTGACACTCGAACTTGGTGGCCTGCATCTCGACCAGGTTGGTCTGATCCTTGATCTGTACAACGAAACGTGGAGGCTGCTTGCGGTCCGGATCGAACAAGTCGTCCTCCGTCAGGAAGATCTCCTCGGTATACTTCTTGATCGTTGCTTCCATTTGCATGAGCGTCTCCGACTTCTGCATGCCCTTCGGAATCTGGTTCTGTAGCACAATCGACGGCAGCTTCTTGCAGCTGATGTGGGCCTTGGTTACGTCCTCACCGTGCTCGTTGAAGGCGCGGCAAGTGTAATCGCCCGCATCTTCCGTGTACACCGAAAGAATGTCCAAGGACACGAAGCCCATATCGTAAATCGTGCGGTATCGGTGACCACTTGGCAGTGGTTTTCCATTGCGGAACCATTCGACGCGCAGTTTCGGGTCTTCTTTCGGTTCGACACGACACTCGAAGCGAATTGTTTCACCCTCGTCGATCGTAGCCGACTGGATCTGTGAGACAAACTTCGGTGGTCCGAAGGTACGCTCCTCTTGGGTCGCCAACGTTACTTTTCCACGCTCCAGCTCCTTCAGTTTGGATGCAGTCATGCCTTCCGGCAGTTGCGAATCGAGCACGATGCCACCGCGGGCCACCACAGTCACCTTTGCGGTAGTTGATGCAGTGCCCCACTTGTTGGTAGCTCGGCACTCATACACGCCAGAATCGCGCACGTACGCATAGTCCATGTCGAGCGCAATGAAGCCGAAGTCATTCAGCATGTGCACACGGGAACCGGTTGCGAATGGCTTGCCATTGTGATACCAATCGATACGCAGCGACGAGTCACCCACCGGTTCGACACGACAGTCAAAGTGGACTGGACCACCCTCAGGCACATCCACGTTGTCCTTGATTTCGACAACGAACTTCGGTGGTCGGCCTTCTTCCTCATCGGCCAACAGCTCTTCACGCTTGTGCAGTTGCTCTTCCAGCTTCTGGATGCTTTCCGTGCCAGTGCGGAAGTTCGACGGCAGTTGCGGCTCCATGATGATACCTTGGCGTCCACGCACGGTCAGCTTACACGAAACGGTTGCCTCTCCGTGACGGTTTGTAGCCTTACACGTGTACAATCCTGAATCACGCTGGTAGCAGCCAGCAATCTCCAGAATCACAAAACCAAAATCATTAATGGTCTTGATGCGTGAACCTGCCCACAAAGCCTTTCCGTTGTGGTACCACTCGACACGCATGCTCGGATCATTGATCGGCGTCAGGCGACACTCGAAGTGTGCCAGCGAGTTCTCGGTTAACGTCATGTCCGAAGGCGTAGTGATGAATTCCGGAGGCTTGCCAGTGTCATCATCAGGCGAACCCATTCCACCATGTGGAATGCCAAGACCTTCCAGCTCGGCAATACGTTCGATTGTGCTCTCCATGCCCTTTGGCAGTTGTGACTCAAGAATGATGCTACGTTTGCCCTGTACACGCATGGTCGACGTAGTGACAGCCTCACCGTACTCGTTCGTCGCACGACATGAGTACTCGCCCGAATCTTCGGGATATACTGGCGAGATTTCCAAAATGACGAATCCAAAGTCGCAGAACGTGCGGAACCGTGAGCCGGTCTTGAGTGGCTTGCCGTTCCAGAACCATTCCACCTTCAGCTTCGGATCGTCTGTCGGTGTCAGCTTCGCCTCAAAGTGAGCACTTTCACCTTCGCGCAGCGAATCAATGTTCGAAAGTGGTGTCGTGAAAACGGGAGCACGTCCGCCCTCGGTACGCTCACGCTCGTCGCGAGTACGAATCAATGAATCCTCCAGCGTCTGGATCTTTTCCAATCCACCTTCCATTCCACGAGGCAGCTGTGAGTCCAGTATGAGGTTGGCCTTGGATATGCAACGCAGCGTAGCCTTGGTACTGTCCGAGCCATACTTGTTCGTAGCACGGCATTCGAATTCTCCCGAGTTTTCTTCGTAGCAGTACAGAATATCCAGGATCACAATTCCAAAATCGTGGAACGTACGGTAGCGATGGCCATGCGGCAGCTTCTGTCCATTCCAGTACCATTCAACAACCAGCTCGGGATCGTTAATCGGCGTAAGGCGTGCTTCAAAGTGAGCGCTCTGTCCCTCCACAAGCTTCGTGATGTCGCTGATCTTCGTAGTGAAGCGCGGCGCTTCGCCAACTGGCGAACCAGCCGCAGTTTGCTTTACACCCGACTGGCTTTCGAGCTCGCGGATTCTGGCCAGCGAGTCCGGTTGCAGTGATTCCAGATACACGCCACCCTTTCCGAAGCACTTGAGTGTAGCACGGGTCGTGTCTTCGCCGTATTTGTTCGAAGCACGGCACACGTACTCACCCGAGTCGTGGCTCTGTACGTACGCAATGTCCAGCAGCACGTAGCCAAAGTCCGACACTGGCTTGATGCGGTTCGAATGGCGCATTGGCTTGCCGTTGTGGAACCATTCCACCTTCAGGTCCGGATCGTTCACCGGCACAAGAGTACACTCGAAGTGAGCCGACTGTCCATCCTTCAGGCCTTCCAGCGATTGAAGCTGAGTAGTGAAACGTGGCTTTTGTCCAGCCGACTTGTCCACACACTCCAAATCAACGCTGATCTCAGCTGTTCCCCAACGGTTTGTGGCGCGGCAAGTGTAGCTTCCAGAGTCCTCAATCTTGGTGCCGAGGATTTCTAGCACAACCATTCCGAATGCGTATACCGTGCGCACACGGTGGCTTGCTTCAAGCTGCTTGCCGTTGTACAACCACTCGATGGTCATGGATTGGTCACCGGTCGGGATGAGCGTAGCATCGAAGTGAGCTATCTCACCTTCGCCGACATTTTTCAGCGTAACAAACTCCGACGTGAAGCGTGGTGCTTGTCCAGCGTCCGATTCTGCCTGTCCACCTTCTTGACGGCGAAGTGAATCTTCCAGATCTTGAATCTTTTCCAGTCCCTCCGTACCCTTTGGATGCTGCGTGCGCTCGATTAGGCTCTCCTTGGTTGCACAGTATACGGTTGAGGAAGTGAATGCCTCACCGGACAGGTTGTACGCTTTGCAGGTGTAAATACCCTGATCGCGCTCGTAAACTTCCGTAAGGTCAAGCGTGACGAATCCAAAGTCACTCGTCATCTTGAAGCGTGATCCATGCTCCAGCACTTTGCCATTGAAGTACCACTCAATCTTCAGGTTAGGATCGTCCTTGGGTTCGACCTGGCCTTCCAGATGCAGTGCTTCTGCCTCGTTCAGCCGGAACTCCGACTGCAGCTGTACCGTCCACTGTGGTTTCGGGAAGGCAGATTCCGGCTTCGATTCTTGACGACGATAACGATTGGCCAAAGACGCTTCGGTATCTTGGACTGCTTCAAGTCCTGCCTTGCCCTGCGGATGTTGCGTGTCCAGGTACATAGTGGTGGTGCTGGTACAGCGCAACGAGCCAGAGGTTGACGCCGATCCCTTGCTGTTAGTCGCCTTGCAAGTGTAGATACCCGAGTCTTCGGCGTACGCACCGGTCAGATCCAGTGAGACAAAACCGAAGTCATACGTAGTCTTGAAACGCGAACCCGTTGGCAGTGGCTTACCGTTGACGAACCATTCGATCTGCATCGTAGGATCCTTGGACGGCTCCACACGGCATTCGAAGTGTGCGTTTTCACCCTCCTTGATCTCCACATTGTTCAGATGGGTAACGAAGACTGGCGATTCGAACTGATCCTCTGGTACATCGCGCAGGTTCATGCGCGGTGCCTCCAGATCCTGGATCTTCTGCACAGACGATGGATGCATGGTGTCACCGAGCAACCAGTGGCTAGCATCGATCTTGAGCGTAGCAGTAGAGACCGCTTCGCCGAGATTGTTCGTAGCCTTGCAGGTGTAAATGGCTGAGTCGTCCGCTCGTAGACCGTTGATCGAGAGAGTAACAAGTCCGAAGTCGAACGTGCTGCGGATACGTGCTCCGGTGGTGATGGCGATACCGTTCTTGAACCATTCGATGCGAAGGTTCGGATCGGCACGTGGTTCCACCTGAGCCTCCAGGTAGACATGCTGACCTTCCTGAAGCTTGTCGTGACTCTCAAGATGCGTCGTGAATACCGGTGCCTGTTGTGGCGTCGTATCGACAAACATGTCTGGCACACGGTTCATGGCAGCTTCCTTCAGCTGGATCTTCTCCCATGCTTCTGGAAGCAGCGGTTCGCCCGCGATCGATGCCTTCGACTTAATCTTCATCGTGGTCGATGAAACGGCTTCGCCTGCGCGATTGATTGCCTTGCACATGTACACACCCGAATCTTCCGCCACGACCGAGTTGATATCCAGCGTAACAAATCCGAAGTCGTTCGTAGTGCGGAATCGAGAACCCATCTTCAGTTCAACACCATTCACGTACCACTCGTACTTCATGCTGGCATCACCCACCGGCACAACGCGAGCCTCAAAGTGTGCATGCTGACCTTCCCACAGTTCCGACGGTCCGGTCAGCAACTGCGTGAATATTGGCTTCTCGAATGCTGCCTCCTGGTCATCGGAACGCTGCTGGTGCGGTTGTTCCAGTGCAATAATCTTCTTCATGCCCTCCGGATGCTGCGAGTCCATCTGAATGCTTGCCTTTGTGCGGACACGCATGGAAGCGGTAGTGACGGCTTCACCCAGCGGGTTAATTGCACGGCACATGTACACACCCTCATCCTCCTCGCGCACGTGCTGTAGATCCATCGAGACGAAGCCAAAGTCGTGCTGCTTGGTAATACGCGAGCTATCCTCCAGTGGCTGCTCGTTTCGGAACCATTCTACCCGCAGGTTCGGATCGCCTACCGGAATCAAGCGGCATTCGAAGTGTGCCGTCTGTCCTTCGGCTACATAGTCGATATTCTGCAGAGGTTGAGTGAACACTGGACGCTGCTTTGTGATTGCGTCTTGTACCTCCGGTCGACGGAACGGACTAGCGCCCTCGAGCTGTTTGATCTTATCCAGACCCTCCGGATGCTGTGTATCAGAGATGATCGCTCCCTTGGCCGTTACCTGCATCTTGATCGACGACTTGCACTGGCCCTTGGCGTTAATGGCCTTCACCATATATTCGCCCGCATCCTCAGCAACAACATGCTGGATGTCCAGTGCGACATAACCAAAGTCGAAAGTAATGTGGAAACGAGAAGCCGACTGCAGTGGCTTGCCATTGTGGTAGAACTCGATGCGCAAGTTCGGATCGTGGATCGGTTCAACCTGCGCTTCAAAGTGTGCCGTTTGTCCTTCGTGAATCTCCGTTGTGCCACGCAGCTCCGTGACGAAGCGCGGTGCAGTAACTTCCGGTTCATCCAGTTCCAATCGCGATGGACGGACGTGAGCCTCCAGCTTCTGGATCTTCTCTAATCCATCCGGATGCTGCGAGTCGAAGATGATGTTACGCTTGTTCGTGACGCGAATGTTGCACGTGCTGACCGCTTCACCGACTTGGTTGGTGGCCTTGCACATGTAGGTTCCACTGTCCTCGCCATACACGTACAGAATGTCGAGCGCTACGTAACCGAAATCATGCGTCGTACGGAAACGATGTCCTGCGCGGATTGCCTTGCCGTTAATGAACCATTCGATCTTGAGATTCGGATCGTTGATCGGTTCAACGCGACACTCCAGGTGGGCATAGTCGCCTTCCTTCAGATTCTCCAAGCTAGTCAGAGGAGTGAGGAAGACTGGTTTCTGTTTGGCCGGTTCAACATCAGGGGTGTGCGGTTTCTGGTAGCTCTCCAGTTCCTTAATCTTTTGCAGTCGCTGTTCATCGAGCGTCTCCAAATATAATCCGGCATTTGCTAAGCGGGTAAACGAAAAATGCGTTACTATCACAGAACAAGTAACTCCGTCTTCTCTTTCCATCTTACTTACCTGTGACTTTAACAGCGCATGTCGTAACAGCCTCTCCAATTGCATTCTTAGCCTTACACATGTAAGTTCCCGTGTCCTCAGCGTGCGCATAAAGGATATCAAGAGCTACGAAACCGAAATCGTATGTCGTTTTGAACCGGTGGCCCTGCTGAATAGGGCGTCCATTGCAGTACCATTCCACCTTCATCGTTGGATCGTTGACCGGCGTCAACGTAGCTTCCAGATGCACCGGCAATCCCTCACCAACGCTAGCATTCTTCAGCGGTCGGCCAAATTGTGGCTTCTCGGCTACATACATCTCATCTTCTCCCTTACGACCATAGCGGGCGTCACATTCCAGATACTGAATCTTTTCCAGTGCTCCTTCGTGCTGCGTCTCACGTACAATGCCAGCCTTTGGCGTTACGGTCAACGCGATCGAAGAAGTTTCGGATCCAAGATGGTTCGTCGCACGGCAAGTGTACTCACCCGAATCTTCGGCATACACCGTCAGTACATCGAGCGCTGCAAAACCAAAGTCGTATGTCGTACGGAACCTATGACCGGTAGTGAGTGGTTGACCGTTGTGGAACCATTCCACCTTCAGGCTCGAATCCGGATATGGCTCGATGCGACATTCATAGTGAGCACTTTGACCTTCAACCAAATTCGTTGGGCCGTGCAGCTTCGTGGTGAACTTAGGTGGCTGAGTAACAGCAACATCCTCTTCTTCACGACGCTGGAAGCGGATAGCATCCTCGAGCTGATGGATTTTCTCCAGAGCACTCTCGTTCTGTGTTTCCAGGTCCAGTGATGCCTTTGACTGAACCACCAACTTGGCAGAAGTAACAGCCTGTCCAAGGTCGTTGGTGGCCCGGCACGTGTAAGTGCCCGAGTCCTCTGGATTAACGTACTTCATGTTCAGAGCAACGTATCCAAAATCGTGCATCGTCGTGGTACGGTTCGAAGCCTCGATCGGAACACCATTACGCAACCATTCTACACGCATCTTCGGATCGCCGACCGGTACCAGACGAGCTTCAAAGTGTACCGCTTGGTTTTCCGCAACCTTGACGTCCTTGACAGGTAGTGTGAACACCGGAGCCTGCGTAATTATCTCATCCACCTCCGTTTCGCGCTGGTAACGTGAATTGTCTTCCAGATAACGCAAGCTAGTAAGAGCATGTTCGTGCTGTGACTCCGAGTAGATACTCTTGCGCGTATGCACGACACAGCTGGCTGAAGTAACAGCTTCACCAAGAGCATTCACTGCACGGCACGTGTAGGTGCCCGAGTCATCAGCCAGACAGCCCATGATGTCCAACGCAACGAAGCCAAAGTTGTTGGTTTCGGTGAAACGCGAGCCAGTCTTGACGGGTGCCTCGTTATGGTACCATTCGACACGCAGCGTTGGATCCGAAACAGGAATCAAACGACACTCAAAGTGAGCGCGCTGTCCTTCCTTGATCTCGATGTGCTTTAGCGATGTCGTGAACGTTGGCGCTTGAGTGGTCATCTCGTCCAAATAATCCGAGCGCTGCTGACGTGCCTTCTCCTCGAGATACTGAATCTGTTCCAGACCCATCTCGTTCTGGGTGTTGGTAAGAATCTGCTGCGATCCACGACACACCAGCTGTACGGCGATTTCGTCAACACCGACCAAGTTTACGGCACGACACATGTAGGTACCGGTATCCTCCGCAATCAGATCGATGATATCGAGCGCCACGTAACCAAAGTCATGAATTGGACGGAAACGATGGCCCACAGTGATGGGCATACCGTTCTTGTACCATTCAACCTTCAGATTCGGATCCGTGACCGGTTCCAACTTGCACTCGAAATGTGCGTGACCGCCCTCTTGCGCACGGTCAATATTCTTCGGCTTGGTAAGGAAGCGTGGCTTCACGTTCACAATCTCATCGACGTACTCAGTCTTGCGGTAACGGGAAATGTCTTCCAGGTATTGCAACTTCTCCAATCCGGCTGGGTATTGCGTTTCCAGGATCAAATCCTTCTTTGCCATGATACGTACCGAGCAAGAATTGACCGCTTCGCCAAGCGAGTTACGGGCTTGGCAAGTGTACACACCCGAGTCTGCCGCATATACGCCGAGCAAGTCCAGTGCAACATAGTCGAACTCGTACGCCGGTCGGAAGCGATGTCCAATCTTAACCGGCATTCCGTTCACGAACCATTCCACACGCATAGTCGGATCACCGACGGGCTGCAGACGGCACTCCAGATGAATGTTGGTTCCCTCAAACGTTTCGATGTTGTGCAGAGAGCGGGCAAACTGAGGCGGTGACATCACCGTAATATCCTCAAGCACATCCCGACGCATACGCGATGCATCCTCCAGATACTGCATCTGCTCGACGGACATTTCGCTCTGGGCCTCGGTGATGATGTCTGAACGTGTAATGACACGTACGCACGCCGATGTGTGGGCCGATCCGAGCTGGTTCGTTGCCCGAACGGTGTATTCGCCCGAATCAATTGCCGTCGAATGCAGGATGTCCAATGCTACGAAGCCAAAGTCGTAGTAAGTTTTGAAACGCGAACCCACGGTAATTGGGCGCCCGTTATGATACCATTCTACGCGCATCGTTGGATCACCGAGAGGTTCTAGCTTGCACTCCAAATGAATGTTACGTCCTTCACCTACAGGTTGCGGATCGGACAGTGGTTGGGTGAAGATTGGTTTAGACTTGCACAGCTCCTCAACTTGATATTGTGGCTCAACGAACTGTTTCTCCACCTTCTGTTGCGATCGTTCTACCACGTGATGCATGCTCGTAGTATCGATAGCGGCACGAGCTGAAAAGAAATCATAAGCGATTGTGTTAGGAAGTGCTAAATATTTGGACACACAGAAGTTGTATCTTACTTTCCACCACCATTGTAGCTTCAACCTGTGCCTGTCCAGAGCTGTTCGCAGCTACCAGAGTGTACGTTCCGGAGTCTTCCGCACGTACGTCCAAGATGTCCAGAGCTACGTAGCCAAAGTCATGATAAGTCTGGATGCGGTTAGCACTCATCAATGGACGACCGTTGTGGTACCATTCGACACGCATGGTCAGATCCGACTGTGGTTCTAGGCGAGCTTCAAAGTGAGCCCGCTGTCCCTCCACAATGCGGTTCGTACCCTTGAGCGGTCCAAGGAATCGTGGCTGAGGTTGCACCACCTGTTGTTCGACCTGTTCTTGCGTGGTGCGCGTGTAGCGCGACGAATCCTCCAGATACTGGATCTTTTCCATGCCCATGTGACTTGTCTGTGAATCGACAATAATGTCCTGGCGCGTCAGCACCGTCAGGCGAGCGGAAACATGCGCCTCACCAAGAGAGTTATAAGCACGGCACGTGTAGGTACCGACGTCATGAACGGTGACCTGCTTAATGGTAAGCGCCACGTAGCCAAAGTTACAGAAAGAAGTGATACGCGAGCTTGCCTCTACTGGATGACCATCCTTAAGCCACTCGACGCGCAGTGTCGCATCACCGACCGGTTCCAGGCGAGCCTCGAAATGTGCAAAACCACCTTCTCGTACATTAAGCTGGTCCGTAATAGGGCTCTTGAACTCCGGTCGCTGCGTGCTTTCGGGCGTCTCCTCGTAGAATTTCATGTTCTGGTACTTCTGGTACTGTTCCAGTTCCTCAATCTTCTGAATGTAGTTGCGCTGCTCCGAGATGCCCAAGTCACCGGTAACCGGTGCCTTGCTGACCACGGTGATCTTCGAAGTGCTGATCGCTTCGCCAATACGATTCACCGCACGTACCGTATAGGTACCGGCATCTTCCGATCGCAGATGCATAATGTTCAACGAGACGTAGCCGAAGTTGAAAATGGCCGTAATACGCGAGCTAGCCGTTATTGGACGTCCGTCCTTGTACCACTCGACGCGCATCGTAGGATCGCTGACCGGCGTGATCTGCGCTTCGAAATGCGCATTGCGACCTTCCTCTAGCTCACCCAAATCCTGCAGCGGTCTAGTGAAGCCTGGCTTCTGGTTAACCACTTCCTCGATGCTCTCGGTGCGTACGTATTTCGAGTAGTCCTCCAGATGCTGAATCTGATCCAGTGATGATGGATGCTGCGTTTGCTGTTCGATCGGAGGGCGTGGCTGCACGCTAAGCATGGCACGCGATTCCGCCACTCCGGTCGAGCTGGACAAGCGGCATAAGTACTCACCGCTATCTTCCATCACGATCGTCAAAAGATCCAACGCCACGAATCCGAACTGGAACGTGGTGTTTGCTCGAGAACCTGCACAACGTTTGTGAATTAGTTGATAAATTAAAGCTTTACGAGGTGGAGCACGGTAATACTTACTTGCTTGGATCAAATTGCCATTCAAGAACCATTGAACGCGCATTGAAGGATCGGAAACGGGCTCAATACGTGCCTCAAAGTGTACCTTTCCACCCTCAACCTGCGCAACATCACTCAATGGGACTATGAACTTCGGTGGTGGATAGGTACGTTCCTCCTCCTTCGGCGGTGCATGCGGAGCAGCACGCTCCACATGACGCAAGTAGATGATCTCCGGTTCCGGGACAGCTCTGTAAATAAAACATCACCATAATATGAAGCAGTCCTTACTTTAGCACACCCTTCTGTTTCCTCAATTACTTACTCCGGCTGAATGACCTTTGTAGGACGAGGTAGATTGAGACGTTTCTGCTCCGGCGCCGGTCCCTTCGCAGCTTCGACGAAGAGACGGGCGCGAGTTGCCGTGGTGCCGGCCACATTCTGTGCCGTACATTGGTACCACGCAGCATCCGACGCCTTCGCTCTCGGGATGTCAACCGTAGTACAACCGTTTTCGTCGTTGCAGATTTGCACTTCCGGTCCTGGGACAAGCGGAATGCCATCCTTCTGCCAGGTAATGCGCGGCAACGGTGTGCCGATGGCACGTGCAAACAGTCGCACGGGTTCGCCCTCCTTCACGTTAACCGTAGTGAAGCGTTCGACGAACTTCGGCGCAACCACCTGTTCACGCTCGCACACAACCAGTTTGGCCTGGGCAGCTACCTCGCCGCTCTTGTTACGTGCCACACACGTCACAATGCCATGGTCAAAGCGATTAGTGCTGGTGATCATCAACGAATGATTGCCAGCCTCATTGACCAGGATCTTGTGTGTTGCATCGTCCGTCACCAGGTTACCGTTGATGTACCAAGCCACTTCCGGATAAGGACGACCAGTCACACGACAGTCGAATCGTACCATCTTACCTTCGGTCGTTTCCGCGTCCTGAATCAATGTCATAAACGACGGAGACAGTGCCTTTGTAGCCTCGGATGAGGTCTCAATGACCTGCTGTTGCTGGTACTGTTGTTGCTGTTCAGAGAAAGAGGTAGCACGTTCCACAGCCACCTGCTCCTGGGCAGCTTCGACCGCCAAGACGGCCGACGATACTTGACAACCTTGCGGATTTTCAACCAACAGTGTGTAATGTCCAGAGTCACGAGCGCTTACATTCTTGATGCGCAGCGTTGCCTGTTGGTTAGAGTAGCCCATTTCGTACTTATCCGCCGACGGGATAATGCGTTGTCCGTCCTTGAACCAGGACAGCCGTGGGCGTGGATTAGCTACGACACGAGTGCTGAACACTGCATCCGAACCCTCGGAGAGTTTCGAATTGCGCGGCTTCTGCCCAATCTGGGGGGCCGAAGCCGGACCCAGTGCGCGATCTATCGTCGTGATCAACTGGGCATCCGTTTCACCGGCAAAGCGGCGTGTGATCGACTCCCTGTAGGAGGTCTCGCGCAGCAATCGGTACTCGAATGTATCCACCTTGAATTCTTCCTCCGTGTGAGAGTATCCGTTGGTATACTGCTGCTGCTGCTGCTGACTAATGCTAGTTTGCTGCTGTTCACGGCGTACCTGCTGGAACTGTGGAGTCGGCATGCCCTCAGGCTGGATGAAAACGGAACAGATCGCTTCTCCGACAGCGTTACGTGCCTTACACGTGTACTCGCCCTCATCGCCCGGTCCGATCTGGTTGATCAGCAGCGAGACGGCTCCGGTTGCTGGGTTGTAGCTCAAGCGATGTTTCGAAGAATCGAGAAGGGGTGCGCCTTTTCGAGTCCACGAAACTTCTGGCTTGGGATTACCCTTTAGCTTGCCCTCGAACAGTGCATTACCGCCCTGGGCGAAGCGAGAGTTCTTGAAGATCTGTTCAAACACCGGCGGTGAGTAATCACCAGGACCGGCGGAAACCGGAGTTGTAGCCGCCATACCGTACGCTGGTTGCGTTTGCAATGGTACTTGCTGCTGCTGCTGCTGCTGCTGGAACGGAGCACCTCCAGTTGGTGTCTGGAGACCGGGTGTTATCGATGCCAGCGGTGTAGTACTCTGCTGAATATAGCCACCATGCTGCTGTTGCACTGTAAGAGAGAAAAGACCACTCAGTTAGAAGACGTAAATAGACGCTATCCCCTTTCTATTTATGAATGGATTAAAAAAGAAGGTGTATTCGCATTAGACACCATAGCCTTTGCACTTGGTACTATGCGTATATTTTTAGAGCCATATCTGTAACTACAGGTGTGCTATACTACATGAGGTTGCAAGGTGTGCCAACTAGGTCGTTCAAGTTCATGTACAGTGTACAGCTCTAAGTTCGACAACCGGTCATGAATGCATAGAAACATCGGTCATGATGGGAATTCTCTGACTCTCGGACTATTTGTGGGTCAAGGTCACACCACCTGTAGAAGATGCTGTGCTGTTTGTTGATATATTCGCAGCATTATTAATTCTTATCGTAGCTCTATGGACTCGCAGATTTTGTTGATACCGGTGTGTTATGCTTTCGCAAGTCTCTTGAACCCGGATGAAAAATGCCCCGTGACGAGCTCGTCAAGAACAGCTGCAGTCGGATAGCTTTCACATAAATTATACCGTACAAACCGGGGCCGACCATCTGCGTGATGTAATTTTAGGTAGATCTGGCAACGCGTCGGGAAATAACATTACGCAATGCGACAACCGTTGCCGTTTGACTATTTTTAACCTGCAGCGACCCTTTTTTCCTCGATCGAGAAACGTCCGAGTGTGCGATGGTTGCGCCAGCCCGGGTGTATTGAATCCATGTCCGTGTATCACCAACAGTCCGGACCAATGGCACGTAGTACTCTTTGTGCAAGCGTACGGATGATGATGATGCGATTGGAAGAGTTATTTACATTTGAAATTGGAGAGTTGTTTTCCTTCTTCAAACAGGAAGAACGCTAACGTATCAGAACTTCCGCGAAATGATATCGATTGACACTTCCTGCAACATTCAGAAGAACGAGTTGCAAAACACCTCCACGAATGGCCTTATTCGTGGACACACCTCCACGAATGGCCTTATGGACACACTGCATAACAGTGTTCCACTGCGAGATACAAACCTTTTACCGCTACTCAGCTCTCACTAAACACAACTTACGCAATGCTATCGCTTTATTCTTAAGCCTTTTTGTCAGGTTTGCCTAGCGTTCTATCGCGATAAGGTAATTTCTTGCACAGGCAGAATATTATTCCGATTGTCTACGGCACGTTCAAGATAAGCACCTACATGACGGGAGTAGCGCTGGTAATGACAGAAGTGGAATACACTACAAACTAGCAGTATCCGATCCGTTCTACTGCTAATGACCGATTACACCTTGCTTTGTCTGGCGGTGGTGTAAGATCTGCAGCCAATAGGTTTTGCTCCGACGGACAGATAGCGTGTGAGCACCAAGCGATACAGTTACTGATCTTTATGGCACGCAGATCAGTGCAGCGTGAAATCAGCTACTCCCGAAGAACTCAGCCAGGGCTTTCTGGGACTAATGAAAGCAACAACAAAAAACCTGAAGCTAAATAAATAAACTCAGTCGTGATGCATCAGCAAGTTCCGCTCTTAACATAGCCCCGCTAAGGTGAGCGTCTGATGAGCATCAGCTCTACCGTTTTCTTATATTCAGTCAAGTTCTAGCGAGGTGGATTTATTTGTTTGTTGCATTCGTTTTCCTCTTTTTCTTCTGGCACCGACTTAACACTCAGCCTTTGGGGTTTCCATTTCCGGACGTTGAGCATCTTTAGCTGGCATGCCTAAGGTAAGCCACTAGGTAAGTCACTCGTGCGTCACTTTGAGCGCGTGCCATCATGAACGGACGTCACTAAATAGAAGCTCAAGTGCACATCATCCGTACACGATTAGTTGTGAACTCACACAAAAAAAAAACACATGATGGATAAATCCTCAATAGCTCCAGATGAAACGCACAGCAACAAACAACTGATGGTTCTGGGTAGCGAGTTCTATAACTAGAACGCTTATACAGCGGAGAAGCTCCATATAGGGACGCCTTGTTTGTTGATGTGTCTCGATGAACGAAAATGGTACTACTTACAAGTTGTCTCGCATTCTAGTCGAATGTAGCCACACCAGATAGGGTAGTGGAAAATTTGTTCTCTATCTAGCTTGTTATGGAAGACGTCATGTAGCTTTCTTCCAGATGTAAATAGGTTTTTACGTGGAGTGTTAAATGGATGACTGAGCATCATCTATTCGATTATATATGAGGTGAATGATATGAAATGATATTATCATATGGCGAGCCATCATCGATCAATTATTTCCACACGAATGATAAATCAACAACCTGCATGCGTTGGTCGATATAATCCACGCGCATCGAACCGATTGCATTATAAAATCTGTTTTCATTTTCATTTCGCCCTCACATCAAATGGATTAACTTAATTAATTCTTTTCCAGGTGCATATTAGCAACTAGCGGAGCGTACTTTGCGGCCGATCGTTTCCGGTCGTTCCGGGATCGCGTTGGAGCATGAGCTCTTTGCTTGCGGGCAGTCCGAATGACCTCGGAAGGGTGCAGTGAGATTCGGGCGCAAATACGCACGCACGCACGCCACAAAAACCTCAATACCCCAACACCTTTCACTGTGCAGTGTACCTCGATCGCTTCGTACAGTGGTGTACCGTTTTTTGCAGCACTGCTCAGGTTGCGGATGGATAGTCGGAGAAGGAACGAAGGGTGCACATCATCCGTTAAAGTCTGCATTAATTTTCTACTCGCATGGATGACTGCCGGACGGTGCGAGACCCCAAGCGCTCCCTGTGCCCTTTGGAATGGGGTAGGAGGGAAGCGATAGCTCATTATAGCTTGCATTTCTGCATTTCCTTATCTTGCGGTTTCTTAAAATCGATCATCGAGTTGGTTCATTCACTGCATGACGGATAACCGCAAATGGGATTGATGACGGAAGTATAAAGTTAAATGTATAAAGGCGAAAATGAATCTTCTGTGAGGCTGATTGTGTGATAAATATTGGAGAACATCAGCTGATTTGATGAATCCCAATGATCTATCATGTCGAACCCTTACGACAACATCCACAACGCATTCTTAATGAAACAAATTGCCGAGTAGTATAAACAATCAATCACATGTCCATAACCTTGGTAACATCTGGATATCTGGACTCTCTGCCATCATATCAATATGGCGAGAACAGAACGCACCGTATGCACAATAGTTGATCGTTACATCATGTCGATGCTTGTCAGAGTGATAGCCCTATGACCCGTTCCGCTGCCTCCGAGTGTTCATCAATGACATACTGCCCGAAACTCGCTCTAGGGAGCAATTAGGCCCATACCGTGCATCGTCCAGTGACGGACGTACGTTCCAAACGATCTCTAATCAACAGTTCTAGCAAAACGAGGCCGTTACACTTGCTGAACGACCACCACCAGCACCACCCAACGGGGACGGGTACGACACGTTTACTGACGGCTGCCAAATATGGCCGAACCGGTCGAGGGCAACGCCTGTGAAGGCAAGCCGCGTCGTAAGAAATTTGATCGCCACAGTACGCCACGGATGGGCAAAAGTGAAACAGTTTCCCCCATCACCCTTCGGCCCGGTTGATATACGCTTGATCTAGAACGGGGAGGAAAAACTTGGACATCCGTGATCAAGGCTGACGCCAGCTCAATGATGTCGGATGTAGTTTTTTTTAGTCTCTCTCTCGTTCAATGTGTAATCGATTAGTGCAAGATTGGCAAAATTATTATTCGAAGAGTCTAATTTCCCCAACACGTCGTTTCAATGGTATCTAATCACATACTCTCTGTGAGGTACTGACCATATGAGGACATTATTAAACAGTTCTGACAGATAGCTCAGACAGTGTAACAGAATTGTATGACGCACTGAGGGCGAACACTTGTTGGCATTGTTACAATTTTAATTCTACGCGCTTGGGTATTTTTGCTCTTCTATTCTTAAATATGGTGTCATTAGTCAAGTGTCAGCAGACTTGGCGTCTAAACATTCTACCGGTGTCTGCATGGCATGTACATCTCTAATTTACGTCCGATAGAAGATGCTTTCTTCCAAAGCATTTCGTTTCGGCCTTCTGTGAGAGACAACACCCACACTGTTGCATATTTTCGGGACAGCACTGTATCAAATAAATTGTGACAGTTCCCGGGGGTGGTGTTATTCATCACACGGAAAGAAATTCCGTGGAACGTGATGGATTCTAGCTTTGAGGAATGCACATGGTGGAATGAATCTTCAACGTTTGGCATAAAAATAATCTCCAACGTTAGAAATTAAAGTGCTCTCAGGAGGATGTGCTGAGAATGATTTTCTTATTCGCCGTTAGCCATTTTTTATTTTCATTTGTTGCCACCTTTCCTCCTACCGCTTTTCTACACGATCATGGCACGCAACACCCACGCATACCACAGCGAATGGGCGGATGTACTGCTGGCTGGGGTTGGTGGGACAAATTATTCATCTTGAATGTGCAGTGGACAGGCGGTTCAGGGCAGGACGCAGCGAAATTCCTGATCCTGCGCGTACGTGTACGTGGTGCCGTACTCGGTTGCGGCCGGTTGAGCTGTATGTGTGCAGTTTCGTGTGCACTAAAAATAACGTTTTTCAGCGGAGGCATATTTTTAGCACTTTCGTGGCCGTGCAGAGGACCGTGTGCTCGCAGTCTCACTGTCACAGCACACCAGGCAGTAGCGTACGGTGCGGTGAGCGTGACAGGCCAAGAACCGGGCCGTGAGGTTGTTCTAGATTTGCCCAAACGCTAGTGATCTTCCATCCTAGAAATTTTTCGATTGGAAGATCAGCTCTAGAGATCATCTAGCAAAAAAAAACCATTATCCAGAGTTACTGACCAAACACGATCACGATCGCAAGACTCAATCCCAGAATTGATGAATGAAGGAATACGCACAACCAAAACGCACAAACACTCTTAAGACGATTCGTGTTCAGAGCAACATAGTAAGTGCGTTATGTAATGTTGTTCTGTTGCAGTCCAATCATCTTTGTAGTTCAACTGACACACACACACTTTCCTTCCCATGAGGTTCAATTGAACTAACCTCGTTGCTGAGTGACTTGATGGCTTTGCTGCTGCTGCACGGAGTGTTGCTCCGAACGGCTGCTACTAATCCGTTGCTGCGAGCTGCTAAATTGCTGCTGCTGCGAAAATTCCTGCCGCTGCACGAACTGCTGCTGCTGCTGGCGCACCGTCGTCGATGATTGTTGCATCATCATCGACGACTGCTGGTGCTGCTGTTGCTGCATCAGCTGCTGCTGTTGCTGCTGCAGCTGCGGCTGCAGCTGGAACGGTGGCTGATTCGGATTGGGTCGTTGCATCCTTCAGTACAGAATGCACGAGTCGCTATCACGCGGCACAAATAACGGCTGGACGGGTCGGATTTGTTTGGAGGGTTTTTCTTTTTGGGTTTCTTTTTTTACAAAAAACACACACAAAAACGGGTAAGCGAAACAAACTTAACGAAACACGACGAAAAACTCAAAAACTTATGCAACTAAATCCTCTTCGTTTTGGTTGGGATTTTATGTTTTCCTTAGACTACTCCCTCCCCGGGTACGGGTTGCTTCCCCTTTTTGCGGGTTTGCAATCAATCACAGGTATCCACCACAATAACACTTCCTTTTTTTCTCGATGTGCCTTTACCGATTGGCACCACTTGCTTCTGAATTTGCTTCCTTATCCAAGGGTGAGGGAGAGTAAGGTCGGAGGCTTCACTTGTATGCTCTGCGTGTACTATTTATCACTAAATTTCGCTTGCCTCCCGATTTTCTTACACGATCAGACGTGCTCTTGATGATCAGACTCAAGTTATAAGTCCGCTGAATTCCACTGACTCAAACTGCTATTAGGGGAAAGAAGATGCATTTTACAAAATAAATAAATTTAATTTCACAATTTGATGAACACTCAAGAAAAAACACCAAACACACACATAAAACGCACACAAAAAATTCGCTAACGAGTTCAAAAAAGAGCTCGATACACTAAGCTTGTTCAGCTTTAAAATTCAACACTTGGTTTTCAATCCGGTTCCAAACGGGGACCGGAAAGAGTTTTCTCGGAAATCTTTTTTTTTTTTTGCAAAAAAAAAAACTTTTTAAAGAAATTTTCCATTTGTTCACTCTTGATCACAATTTGCACAAATTCCATTTTCAGAAATGATTTCATTTTCCATACATCATATCTTCAATTTGTAGTCACTGCTAACTGATTACATGGTCGGTGCGAAAATGTCTCTAACACCCGTTAGCAAAGGGGACTTAGAAGAATTTTCACACTCGGCCCACTTTACACAGGGGCGCGCGCGCACACACGCCACAAAAACCACCAACACCCAACACGACGGTACGGGACGGTGGCAGGAAGGTTGAATTGCCATCCAACCACCCGGGGGTCGGGGAGGGTACGTACGATTTTTCTTTCCCGCACACACTTTTCCACACAGGCGCAGAACCGAGTTGTAGGAAGGAAAACAGTTCAAGTCATCCCCGAGACGAATAACTGAAGACGTCGGTCGTTTTTGAAGAGCGAGCGAAGAGTGAAACTCTGTGCCACAAAAATCGTCACCACAGTCCCGGGAAGGATCACACAACATTCGGGATATGGGCCGAACGGGTTCGGTCGTGCCTGTGGCCGGTGCGTGGCCAGCTTTGCGCATGTCCTACGAAGCCAATCGGACCGTTTTGCGTCGGCGCTGTACCAACACGAAACCCGTTCGTGGATGGATCGATGCCAAAAATAATGACACTTTTTCACGGATGTTTTGTTTTTCCTCTTCGGCTTCTTTCCCCGACCGTCTGGTCGGTGTGATGGAAAAACTGGCCCGGAATGCCACGAGCAACGCAGGAGATGGGTTGCAGATTCGTTTTTTCTCCAACAAGTATGAATTACCCAGTTTTCCAACGTTGTCCCCATCGACGCGGCAGGGTCGAATGGGGTTGAAGAGGATCGTGCAGAAGGAGGAAGGATGTGTTTTAGAGAAAGAAGTATTCTATGTGCGCCACACGCCACACCTCAGCGCGCTCGAACGTCGAGCATTGGAATGATGCTGGCTGGTGTGTTGCGATCGCTCCGTGCTACGCATGCGCCTAGCTCTGCTCACTTCCATCCACCGGAGCAGTGCTGCCGCGAGAGCAATCAGTGACGTGAGCGATGGAGGAAAAATAATACATCGCACCGGAGCAAAACAAACCCCAGAGGAGAGCGAGCGATGGAGAGAACTACAGAAGGCTGTGGTGAAAATTCCTCCATAATCCTCTCCAAAAGGGCGATCACTTTCCCGGAGAATCGTTAGAAGAAAGAAAAAAACAACGTTAAAAGGGTGTTTTTTCCGAAATGTATCACCCTCTTCAGTGGCCATGGGCAGAAGCGTTGGAGGCAGAGAAGGTAGGTAGAGTTTGAATAATTCATCGTACACCTCTCGTGCGTAGCCGTGCATCGTTAAACGTTAAAACGCACAGGGGTAAATGAAAAACACAAAATAACACATCATGCACACAAAAAAAGGCTCCTTATCCTAATGGCGGCACAAGATGGCGTTTTTTCTTCTTTTTTTTTTGCTTTTGATCGCGAGAATCGTTTGTCCAGCGTGAAAAACCAATCACCGATGTGAGAGGGAGGGGAGCAATGCTCGGTCATTTTTTTCAACACCTCCCGTCG